>PVKU01006077.1:0-110487 GCA_004027475.1 Anoura caudifer
AGCATAGATGGTAGGTAGAAAATAGACAGGGGGAGGGCAAGAATAGTGTGGGAAATGTAGAAGCTAAAGAACTTATGACACATGGGCATGAACTAAAGGGGGGAATGTGGGTGGGAGGGGGTGTGCAGGGTGGAGGGTAATGAAGGGGGGGAAATGGGACAACTGTAATAGCATAATCAATAAAATATAATTTAAAAAATCAAATACAACTTAAAAAAAAAAAAAGGAGTCTCTCTTGCCCTGGCTGGTGTAACTCAGTGGACTGAGTGTGGACCTATGAACCAAAGGGTCGCCAGTTTGATTTCCAGTCAGGGCACATGCTTGGGTTGCAGGCCAGGTCCCTGGTGGGGGGCATGCAAGTGGCAACGGCACATTAGTGTTTCTCTTCCTCTCTCTTTCCCTCCCTCTTTCTCTAAAAATAAATGAATAAATTTTGTTTAAAAAAGAATTTTTCTTTAACCCTTGGTATTTTAATTATGAAGTATCTGGGTGTGGGCCTCTTTGGGTTCATCTTGTTTGGGACTCTCTCTGCTTCCTGGACTTGTATGTCTATTTCCTTCATTGGGTTAGGGAAGTTTTTATTATTATCTTTTCAAATAGGTTCTCAGTCCCTTGATGTTCCTCTTCTTCTGGCATTCCTATGATGCAAATGCTGTTATGCTTTATGTAGTCCCAGAAGTCCCTTAAACTATCCTCATTTTTTAAAGTGCTTGTTTCATTTTGCTGTTCTGATTGGGGGTTTTCTGCTACATTGATTTTCAAATCTCTGGATTGACCCGGTAGGAGCTACAAAGAGATCTGTGGTTGGTAGCTGCTTGTTCTGGGCCTGGAGCCAGGTGGCAGATGCCATACTGAACTGAGGTTATCTGTTACAAGTACCAGGCCTGGGACCACTCAGCAGTGTCTTATAGTTTTCAGAATACAGGTTTTTCACCACTTACAAGTATTTGTGGGAATTTTATGGGGATTTTGTGTGTGTGCGCGCGCACGCGCACAATTGTGAATGGGATTATTTTTTAAATTTTTCCTTCTAATTGTTTGTGGTTGGTATATGGAAAAAGCAGATTTCTGTATATTGATTCTGTATCTTGCAACTTTAAGAAGTCATGTATTAGTTTAATTCTTTTTTTCATTAGAGTCTTTAGGGTTTTCTTTATACAGCATCTTGTTCACTGCAAATAATGTTTTACTTTTTTTTTTCTTTGTGACTTTGATGTCTTTTGTTTATTTTTCTTGTCTGTTTGCTGTGGCTCGGACTTTCAATACTGTGCTGAATAGAAATGTTGATAGTGTGCATCCTTGATGTGTTCCTGATCTTGGAGGACAAGCTTTCAGCTTTTCACCATTGACTGAAGTATTAGCTGTGGGCTTGTCATATGTAAAATATAGTATTTATTATGTTGAAGTATATTTCTTGGTATATTCATTTTGTTGTGAGGCTTTTAATCATAAAAGGATGTTGAATTTTTATCAAATGCTTTTTCTGCATCTGCTGAGATGGTCATATGGTTTTTATCCCTTATTTATTTTTTTTAAAGATTTAATTTATGTATTTTTAGAGAGAGGGGTAGGGAGAGAGAAAGAGGGAGAGAAACATCAATGTGTGGTTGCCTCTCCCGTGACCCCAACTGGGACCTGGGTCCACAACACCTACATGTTCTGTGACTTGGAATTGAACTGGTGACCCCTTGGTTCACAGGCCAGCATTCAGTCCACTGAGCCACACCAGCCAGGGCACATATTCCTTCATTCTTTTAGGTGATATAATGCATTGATAGATTTAGAAATGTTGATCCATCCTTGCAACTCTGTGCTGAATCTCACTTGGTCATGGTATATGATGTTTTTAATGTATTGTTGAATCTGGTTTGATAATAGTTTTGTTGAGACTCTCTGAGCATAGATTCAAAATCCTTTAATCTATGCTCATAGCATTCAGTATCCTTGAATCTATGCTCTTCAAGGATATTGACCTGTAATTTTCTTTCCTTGTAGTTTTTTCTGGTTTTGGTGTCAGGATACTGATGGCTTTATAGAATGAGTTTTGGTAGTGTTTCATCCTCTTCCATTACTTGAAATAATTTTGCATTTCTTCCTGAGTCAGTCTTGGATGGTTGTGTATTTCTAGAAATTTAAACATTTCTTCTAGATCGTTGAATTTATTGGCATATAATTGTCGCATTCTTTAATGATTTTTTAGATTTATGTGGTGTTAACTGTAACTTCTTTCAATTATGATTTTATTTGGGCTCTTTTTTAATTGATGAGTTTGGCTAAAGGTTTGACAATTTTATTTATCTTTTTTTAAAAAAACAGCTCTTAATTAATGTTATATTTTGTTTTTCTCTTCTTTTCTTTTCCTTTTTCCTTTTTTTTTTTTTTAATCCTCACCCAAGGACATTTTTTTTCATTGCTTTTAGAGAGGAAAAGGGAGAGAGAAACATCGATGCAGGAAAGAAGCATCGATTGCCTCCCGTATGCACCCAGACTGGGGATGGAACCCACAACCTAGGTATGTGTCCTGACTGGGAATTGAAAACCTGCGATCATTTGGCTATATGATGATGGTCCAACCAACTGAGCCACACCAACCAAGGCTCTAATGTTTTCTTAATTTCTGTATTATTTCTGCTCTTACGTTGACTGTCTCCTGCGCACTTTTGGTTTTGTTTGTTCTTTTTCTGGTTCCTTTAGGTATGAAGTTAGATTACTTAATTGGGATTTTTCCTGTTTTTTTAAGGTAGTTCTGTATAGCTATGATCTTTCCTTTTTGAACTGTTTTTGCTACATCCCATATTTTGAAAAGTTGAGTTTACATTTTCATTTGTCTCTTGATAATTTTTTAATTTTCTGTTTCATTTCTTCTTTGATCCATTGGTTGTTTAGTACCATGTTTAGTCTCCACACATTTCTGTTTTTCCTGTAGTTGATTTAATTTTTATTTTTTAATAGATTTTATTTATTTTTATGGAGAGGGGAAAGGAGGTAAAAAAACATCAATGTGTAAGAGACACATTGATCAGTTGCCTCTCACATGCACATCAACCATAGACCAAATGGACCAGGCTTGCAACCCAGGCATGTGCCTTGACCAGTGAGTGACCTTGCACTTTGTTGATGACACCCAACCAACTATGACACCAGTCAGGGCTGTAGCTGATTTCTAATTTTATGCATTGTGGTCAGAAAAGATGCCTTGGTATGATTTCAGTCTTCTTGAATTTATTGAGGCTTGTTTTGTGACCTGATGTGTGATGTATCCTGGATGTTTCATTTGCACTTGAAAAAAAATAATATATCTGCAGTTCTGGCCTGCAAAGTTGATGCTCAGAAATCAGCTGATAGCCTTTTAGGGTTCTTTTGTATGTAATTTGTTGTCTTCTCCTTGCTTCCTTCAAGATTGTTTCTTGAACTTTTGCCATTTTAATTACATGTCTTGGTGTGGGTCTCTTTGGGTTCTTAGGGGGTGATGGAACTGTTATTTTCATTGAGGAGGTGGTTGCACAAGTGTATGCATTTGTCAAAATTTGCAGACCTGTTTAATAAGAGTGAATTTTGCATATTTAGCTTTAATTTTTTTAAGTGGAATTTTAAAAAGAGTCAGAAACCAACTCATTGAAGCATTGCAGATGTGAAAGAATCATCACGGTGTCTTACTAACTATGCGGTCTTACTTAGATTGCCATTGAATCTAACCTATTCTAAGTGTAGAAATAATTTTGGACTGTAGAGGACAAACTTGGTGTTAAAATGCTCTTGATAACTTTAGCAAATTAAATGGTGATAAAGGTGTTTGGCAGTCAACTAGGTCCTGACCATTATTTCAGTCAGTAAACTATCGGTGGTTAATTTTCAGTTCTAATGATTTTGATAATATTCATGTTATAAATGTGTGTAACATCAGTTCAGCCATATCATTTTATATTATGAACTACCTTTTTTTTGTGAACTACCTCTTGATATCAATAGATTGTAATTGTCAAAGCTTTTTAGATGGAGTAAAATGTAAAAAGAGTTACATAGAATATTTGGATTACATCCAAGCACAAGTAAACATACGATGGGTTTCTGTGAGGGGACACGAATGGCCTAGAAGTGTTGTGGAGAATGCAAGGCAACAGGAATTCACATTCATTGCTGGTGGAGATGCAAAATGGTACAGCCACTATGAATAACAGCTTAATAGCTTATTAGGTAAGGTACGCTTAACTTCATATGATCAAGCAATTTCATTCCTAGGTATATGGTGAGGAGATGCATATCTACCCACCCAAAGACTTGTACAGCAATGTTTATAGATGCTTTATTTGTAATAGCTCGAAACTGGAGCAATTCAAATACCCATCAACAAGTGAACGGATAAACAAATTGTAGCAAATCATATGATTGAATTTGACTAAGCAATAAAAATTAATGAACTACCTATGTATGTAACAACATAGAAGTGTCTCAGATACACAATGCTTAGCAAAAAAGGTCAGACAATGTATAGTATGAATTCTATTTACATGAAGTCCTAGAAAGGATAAATTTTTAGTTTGATAGAACAAATCTATGGTTGCATAGGCCTGGGTTTGGGTATCAATTGGGAGAACGGTACAACAGAACCTTTTGAGGGTGATCAAAACATTCTGTATTAGAATTGCAGTATTTGATGCACAGTAATAAATATTTGCCCATACTTTAAATGTTTACATTTTGTTGTAAGTAAATTATACCTCAAAGTTCATTTTTAAAAAAAAACATTTTAGGAAAGTATTTCTGAAAGTACCTTAGAAAAGAAGTTTTCTTAATTTTAATTTTAAACAAGTCCGTATTTCTCAAAAAATCTTGAAGTAGCAGTAATATTCAAATTAAGAGTTAAAGCCCTCATTTTTTTTAGCAAAATGTTCATGCACATTATGCTCCACCAAATACCAGTATGAAATAGTTATTTATAGGCAACAAATTTTACAGTCTTAGGGGTATCTGAGAGTTTTATATATACTTTAAGGGAAGTTTGGTTCTATAGTCATGCATCACTTAATGGCAAGTATATGTTCAGAGAAATTCATCATTAGGAGATTGGTAGTTGTGTCTACATATCATAGAGTGACTTAAACCTGTATGTTATAGCTTACTGCACACCTAGGCTATATGGTATAGTCCTTTGCTCCTAGGCTACAGGTTTATACAGTATGTTACTATGCAAAACAGCACAAGATTAAATCAGGCACAAGAGAAAATGATGCATATTCAAGAGACACCGTAGGCACCAGGTATATGAGGCTGCTGCTGGTGTAACATGGTATACTTGTTTTACAGCAAACTTTTTCTAAGTAGAAAGAGTATACTCTAAAACAACTACTAAAAGTATAGCATAATATATGTATAAGCCAGTAACAGAAGTCTTTTATCTTCATTATCAAGTATTATGTAAGCACATATTTATATGTGCTGTATTTTTATATGACTGGTGGTAGATTTGTTTACACCATCATTACCACAAACACATGCATAAGTGCATTGTGCCACAACATTAGGACATCACTAGGATTTCTTAGCTCCGTTATAATCTTTTGGTACCATTGTTATGTGCAGTCCCTTGTTGATCAAAACATTATGTAGTGCAAGACTGTATTTTTGTTAAACTATTGAATCCTGATAGTAAGTAGTTTACTATTTAAGATCCTTTCAGCTACAAGTAACAGAACCAAAATAAAACTGCCTTATGTGCAATAGATATTTGTTATCCCACATAATAAGATTGCTGGAGCAAAGTGTGTTCTAAGGTTATATAACTTAATACCTGAGCAACATCATTAAGGATCCAAGTTCCTTTCATTTTTCTTCTTTACCATTCTCAGTATGTTGGTGTTCTCCTTTCAGATGGGTGCTTTGTAATCTCTAGATGACTGCCTCAGATTTGGGTATTTTAGGTGAATAACATCTAGGGAGAGAAAATGGAACATACCTGTCTTGGATTCCTTTTTACATGTGAGGAAAATTTCCAGGACGCCCATGTTCATAGCTTACATGGTTAATTGGCAAAAGGAGTACGACCACATGAGTGGCTTAAATCAATCATTACTTACTACCTAGAGCTGAACAGATGAAGGACTTGGCAAATGGGAGGAAAGTAAACAAAATCGGGGTTCTTTTATCAAAACGGGGAAAACAGTTATTGAGTAAACTAAGTGTGTGCTGTATTAGATTACACTAAGACTGTGAGGGAGATCAGTGAACTAGATATATCGTAGAAAAGGTCTTGGTAAAGGCTTATATTTCCAACTTAGAAGATGTTGCATTCTAAAAATTCTCCATATTTTCATGAACTAGTCATTAATTTATTATTCAACTTAATATGATCTAGCTTCTACCTTCAGAATGCTAAGAAATGCTCTTGCCAGAGTTGCTAATGAGCTCCTGATTACTGGTATTAGGCTTTTTAAAATCAGTTTAAATACCACTTGCCTTTGTTTTGGTATCAGCATTATTAGCCATTTTTCTCTTGAAAGTCTTTCTCTTTATTCCTACTCTACTATTCTAAAAATGTATTAAATTATAAAATATTTCAAGCAAACAAAACAATTAATATCATTACCCACACTTAACACATTAATATTTTTTCTATTTGCTTTATGTCCCTTTTAAGAAAAAACAGTGCACCCTGGCTGGTATGACTCAGTGGATTGAGTGCCGGCCTGCAAACCAAAGGTTTGCTGGTTCGATTCCCAGTCAGGGCACATGCCTAGGTTGCAGGCCAGATCCCCAGGTAGGGACACATGAGAGGCAACCGTACATTGATATTTCTCTGCCTCTCCTTCTCCCTACCTTCCCCCACCTCTAAAAATAAATAAAAATCCAAAAAAGAAAAAAAAAAACCAATGTCACAGATATAGTTGGAACGCTTCCCCAACCCATTCTGCTGTCTTTAAATTGATGATTAGCTTTTCCAACCATGTTTTTATATTTATGAAAGTACTCCCAACTCAAATTGCTACTTCTAATTCTTTGCCTGTCTATTCCTTATATGTAGATATCCTACAGATTCACACCCTTCTGAATCTGTACCTTGGGTGTGTTTATTTCCAAAAGGAGTGGTTAAACTGTGAGAATATTTTTGTTTGATCTTTCTGTGGTTTGTGCCTTTCTCTGAGCTTTAGGCTTATTATCAACCCCTTACTAGACTTCTCAACAAGATGTCCCACAGGCACTTATAACTAATATCTGAACCAAACTCGTTGGTCCAGAAGAACCTGTTTGTCTCTTCTCTTCCTCAGTTATGGTAGAAATTAAACTAAAAACTTTCTGGTTATCCAGCCCTTAACACACATACTAACTACTTTTAAAGTGTTCAGTAATATACTGGAGAGTGAATAAATGACTCCTTTTTCTTTGTATCTCCTCTATTCTTATTTAACTGATCATCTAAACATGATTATTTTACTTACTACGTATCCCCCGAACCCCCTCATGTTTGTCCCTACAGTGTTCCTAATTTTTGTCCTTTCTCACATGGGTCATTGAGTGATTTTATAAATTTTCTGCTGCCGTTATTTTTTCCATCTATATAATTTATACTTCTGCCATAGTTATTCTAAAACTGCTATATTTTGCTATTCAGCTTTAAAAAAAATCTTAAATAACTTTCCATTGCTATCTGGATGAGGTCTAAAAGTTATGGCACAGCACATAATCCTCTTATGTGGAAATTGTCCACTTACCTCTAGCCATCTGTCCCACTATCTCAAAACACTCCCTGTCACAGAGAAGTTTTCTGTTTCCCCTGTGCATCATCCTTTTTGAAGCATCTGAGCCATTCT
The DNA here is from genome assembly GCA_004027475.1 of Anoura caudifer. NCBI lineage: Eukaryota > Metazoa > Chordata > Mammalia > Chiroptera > Phyllostomidae > Anoura > Anoura caudifer. The sequence goes on from PVKU01006077.1 coordinate 7,806, forward strand.
GCATACTTTTCATTCTTCCTGAAATATCCTATTTCTTCCATAAATCTCCATGTTTTCAAGACCTAGCTAATATGCCACTGTCTTTGCAAAATTTTGTTTCCCAAGCACTCAAGGCAGAGCCGGTGACTTCTGTTGTATTCCCATGGTATTCTGTGTATATCTCCACTCTAGCCTTTTTTTTTCTTTTTCTTCTACTCTAGCATTTTCCACATTTTACAAGACTGTATTTGTTTCCTACACTTATTTGAAACTTTAAAGAAAAGGGAACATTTCTTACAATCCCCAGCTCCCTTTATAGTATCTAATAAATGTGTTTTTTATATCTATATAATGTCTGTACATAGATATAGGTACATCTGTTAGTAGTTTGGAACTTTCCCATTGTTTTAAATGATAATTATGTTTCTAAGACAATTAATAAAGATTTGTTTAATTCATTACACCTGAAGTTTACTTTAAACTGTAAATCATATCCTACATTTATAATAATGTTTTCATTTTTTATTTAATTTTTATTTTTAGACACAGGGAAAGGGAGGGAGAGAAACTTCATTGTATAGTTGCCTCTTGCACACCCCCCTGCTGGGGACCTGATCCAAGCATGTACCCTGACCTGGAATTGAACCCAGGACTGTTTGGTTTGCAGGCCGGCACTCAGTCCACTGAGCCACACCAGCCAGGCCTATAATGATGTAAAGGAGATGGGCAACAGTGATGGCTTGATACTGGGGCTAGTGGAACTGGACTGAAAATTATGGTCTATCCTGGAGCTATTAGAAAGGGTAAGTGGGTGGTGTGAAAAGTTGGACTAAGATTAAGAAACTGGGGTGGGGGCATTAAGTGTAGTAATGGAAAACTGCTAGGGTGAGGGGGGGAAGGTGTGACTTTTGAAATTAGGAGTGAAGAGAAGTTAGGAGGGATTTCTTGCAGAGAAAAAGGCCTAAGCAAAGATCCTGAGTGGACAGAAAGGTGAAAAGGAGTGATTATGGAAGCTGGGACTGGATATGGGGGTTGAGTAAATAATTGTAGTAACCTCTGTTATGAATTGATGTATTTTCAATCAACCAGTTACCAAATTCAAAATAATTAGCAGTCACTTTTCATAATTTTTTCTCCATATAACTGCTGTTTTTTTCAAACACTAATTCATGTAATTGTTAATAGTGTTCTGTTAATATTTAGATTTTGGATATAGGTAACTTTGAAAATTCTTTGTATAGATTTTAAATTTTTTTCAGTTAACATTTTGTAGATATATATCGATTGTTGGTTAAAATACACCCTTCGACTTCAGTATTGAGTCAGGAGTTGTCAGTCTGCTGTCTTTTAAATTTTGCGTTTATTAGAAGACTAGAGGGACTTCCGGCCAAAATGGAGCCGTAGGTGGACACACTGTGCCTCCTTGCACAACCAAAATTAAGGACAACAAAGCTTTAGAAACAAGAAAACAATCAGAACTGATAGAAAATTGAACTATATGGAAGTCCAACAACCATTCATCCAGACTGGTAAGAGGGGCGGAGCTGTGGCAGGAAAAAGTGGAGGGTGCGGACCCAGGTGAACAGGCAGCGGCTGACAGATCCCAGGCATGCAGACAGAAGCTTGTGGACCCTGGGCACAGGGTGGCAGGCAACAGTGCAGACCCAGTGAGGCCGCGCAAGGCTGGCTGGCTGACCAGGTGATCCCATATTCTCATGCAGATAATCCAGGCAAAGGGGAAGTGGCGAAAGGGACTGGAATCCAAGAGAGAGGGGAGCAAGCACCATTGTTCCCTCTCGGACCCCGCCACCACATACAGCATCACAACGCAGCAACTGGGCTGCCCCTCCCTGGGGAACACCTAAGGCTCTGCCCCTCACTACATAATAGCCGCAACCAGAACAAAAGAAAACATCCAAAAATGGCTCAAACAGGAGAACAAATCAAAGCCCCAGAGTCAATTCATCTAAGCGACCAGGAGATAGCCAGCCTATCAGATGCACAGTTCAAAGCCCTGGTGATCAGGATGCTCACAGAATTGGTTGATTTTGCTCACAAATTAGATGAAAAAATGAAAGCTACACTAAGTGAAATGAAGGAAAATGCACAGGAAACCAATAGAGATGGGAGGAAAACTGAGACTCAAGTCAATGGAGTGGACCAGAAGGAAGAAAGAAACAACCAAACAGAAAAGAATGAAGAAACAAGAATTCCAAAAAATGAGGAGAGGCTTAGGAACCTCCAGGACATCTTTAAACATTCCAACATCCGAACTGTAGGGGTACCAGAAGGAGAAGAGGAAGAGCAACAAGTGGAAAAGTTATCTGAACAAATAATAAAGGAGAACTTCCCCAATCTGGCAAAGGAAATAGACTTCCAGGAAGTCCAAGAAGCTCAGAGAGTCTCAAAGAAGTTGGACCCAAGGAAGAACACACCAAGGCACATCATAATTACATTAGCCAAGATTAAAATGAAGGAGAGAATTCTAGAAGCAGCCAGGCATAAGGGCACAGTCACCTACAAAGGAGTTTCCATCAGACTGTCAGCTGATTTCTCAAAAGAGACCTTGAAGGCAAGAAGGGGCTGAGAAGTATTCCAAGTCATGAAAGGCAAGGACCTACATCCAAGATTGCTCTATCCAGCAAAGCTTTCATTTAGAATGGAAGGGAAGGTAAAGCACTTCTCAGATAAGGTCAAATTAAAGGAGTTCATCATCACCCAGCCCTTATTGTATGAAATGTTAAAAGAAGATCGAAAATATGACAGTAAAAAGACAGCAAACTCACAGCTATTAACAACCACACCTAGAACAAAAGCAAACTAAGCAAACAGCTAGAACAGGAGCAGAAACACAGAAAGAGAGATCACATTGAAGGCTAGCAACAGGGGAGTGGGAGGAGGAGAGAGGGGGAAAGGTACAGAGAATAAGTAGTATAGAGGGTAGGTAGGAAATAGACGGGGGAGGGTGAGAATAATGTGGGAAAAGTAGAAGCTAAAGAACTTATGACGCATGGACATAAACTAAAGGGGTGGAATGTGGGTGGGAGGGGGTGTGCAGGGTGGAGGGGAATGATGGGGGAGAAATAGGACAACTGTAATAGCATAATCAATAAAATATATTAAAAAAATAAGACTAGAAAGGTTGGCCATATCTTCATATGCTAATTGGCCTTTTGATTTTCATTTGTGAATTGCCTATTGATACTCTTCATTATTTATCTGAGGGATTACCTTTGTTTTCCATGTTTAGGAAGAGTTGCCTATGTTAAGAATGTCAATCAGTTTCATATATGTATATTTGTGTGTGTTGAGAGAGCAAGTAAAAGCATGAGCAAGTACAAAGGTACTTTTCCTATTTCTCATTTCTTTAACTTCACTTATAAGAGTGTTTTGTCCCTCGTGGACAACAGTGTGGTGCTTACTGGGGGGAGGGAGTATAGAGAGACTAAATGGTAATGGGAAGAAAATACAATAAAGAGTAAATTTTTTAAAAAAGTGTTTGTCCCCATCCCTGCTTCCCACATGGAAGTTCAATAATCATATGTCTATTAGCCTTTTCCTTTAAGGTTTCTACTTTTACATTATACTTTAATAGACTTTTCCAACACTAGGTTATTAAACAACAGCTTTCTTTTAACACTTTTAGAAGTGCAGTTGCCTATTATATGTTTAGCTTATGATTCTCTCATAGCGTTCTCAGTAGATATTTAGATTTCCAGTCCAAGTCATGTTTCAGTGCTATGCTTAACTGTCACATCCTCAGAATATACCCATTTAAGATGGTGAGCTGAAAAACCTTCCAGCTCTAAGATTCTGAGGCTGTTTCTATTTTAATATTTATAGCTACATTTTAAATTAATGTTATATAGCTAAGGTTGTCAGAATTTAGGAGGCAGTCATCTTATCACTCACCTGTTTTCTTTTGAATGCCATATAAAAAGGGAAACACTGTAAAATAAGAATGACTTTGAAAAGTAAGTGAATTAATGAAATCTCCACTAGTGCCTCTTCAGGAAGTGAAAAAATTAATGCATATTTTGTAATATTAGTAAATCTACTATATGCATGTCATATTGGTTGGCTGTATAGTGTTAAGAGATGAGTAACTTTTAAGATATGCATTGCCAGTAATTTGGGAGTAGGGTGAGAATTAGGCCAGTAAGCACAACAAAAAGGATTAATGTGAGAATTCAGAGAGTTCATACAAAAATCTTCCCAAAGGTACATTGGAAGTATTAAGAAAAAATCTATTTTACCAATTGTGGGGAGAGCCTAAATGGAGAAGTAACATTTGTGATACTTATCAGAGAATGGATAAATTTTAGCAGGTAAGATGTAAGGAGAGTATTATGAACAGAGGCATTTTTAGGAAGAAAAACACCACAAAACTGGGAAAACACAGGGTGTAGATATTGTGGAAATAGGATTTTTTTTCATTTGCAGACATGAGATAAGTATGAGATAAAAATAGAAGATGAAGTTGGAAGGCTAGATTGGGGTCAAATTTGGTAAATGGTGGGGGAGTGTCTGTTGATACAGAAGAGGAAAGATGTGGAGCTACATACGTTGTCCTCTGGTAGCTGCTAGCTCTAACTACATACAGCTATTGAGCACTTGAAATGTGCTTGGTACAAATTGAGATGTTCTCTAAGTTTAAAATACTTGCCAAATTTCTAAGATTTAGTACAAAAAAAGAACATGAAACATCTCATTAAAAACTGTATATTGATTGAGCCCTGGCTGGTATGGCTCAGTGAGTTGAGTGCCAGCCTATGAACCAAAGGGTCACTAGTTTGATTCCCAGTCAGGGCACATGATTGGGTTGTGGGCCAGGTCCTCAGGAGGGCACACGTGAGAAGCAACCACACATTGATGTTTTTGTCCTTTCTCCTTCTCCTCTCTCTAAAAATAAATAAGATCTTTTTTTAAAAAAAACTGTATATTGATATGTTGAAATAATTATTTCAGCATATCATAATTATGTTTTAGATGTATTGAGTTAAGTAAAATATAGTATTGAAATCATTTTTACCTGTTTGTTTTTATTTTTTTATGTGGCTCCTAGAAAATTTAAAATTATATTGTGGCTCAGGTTATATTTCTATTACACAATGCTGATACAGATAGAAGGCGTATAACCAGTATTTGCTAATACCTACTATGTGCCAGATATTATCTAGAATTTGTAATAAACTTTAATCCTTATAGAAAACCTTGTGAAGTAGGTGATATTATTATCCTTCCTTTTCAAGTAACTGAGGTTCAGAGAGGTTACACAATGTGCCTAAATCACTCTGCTAGTAAGTAGAAAGCCAGGATTCAAACTTAGGTCTCTCTGGCTTCAGAGCCCATGGTTTTCCCTACACACTCTGGCATGTTATCATTGGACCATTAACAGTAGTTGAGTTGGTGAAGACATCATTGGAATGATGCTTTAGCACATAATAAGGGAAGAGACTTCACTTTCAGCTGTCTGGTTTTTATTTTTGTTTTGTTAATGTTACTTTTTGCAGGAGAAAAATGCCTTGTTTAACTTTTGAATTGCATCTTTTTGAAGTATCCTTTATGATAACTGCTTCTCAAAGTATTTACCTTACTTCTTTTGTAGATTTGATAATGGGCTGCATTAAAAGTAAAGAGAACAAAAGTCCAGCAATTAAATATAGAACAGAAAACTCTCCAGAACCTGTCAGTACAAGTGTCAGTCATTATGTTGCAGAACACACTGCAGTGACACCATCCTCTTCAGCAAAGGGAACATCTGTTAATTTTAGCAGTCTTTCCATGACACCATTTGGAGGATCCTCAGGGGTGACACCTTTTGGAGGAGCATCTTCCTCATTCTCAGTGGTGCCAAGTTCATATCCTGCTGGTTTAACAGGTGAGATTTAAATGGACAATTCTGTTGTAAGTTTGAGAACATGACCTTGGGCAATACATACATAAGGTTTGCCTGCTGTAAGAAAAATAATTTACTGGGGGACTTTTAAAATAAGTTGATGTGAAAATTAAAGTCTCTAACATAAAAATCAAAGTCTCATTGTATACATGGATATTTTTCTGGAAAATCAGGTGATAATTTGATGGTGATTAAATACTGGGTTAGTATTTCAGTAATTCATTTTTCAAGTAATTATTGAGTGCCTATTGTGTGGCTGGCACTGGGGAATATACAGATTTAAAACAATGTAAGGTACGGCATAGGGAACATAGTCTTAATAATGTATGATGTCAGGTGGACATTAGACTTATCGAGGTGATCACTTTGTGAGGTATGTAAATGCCTAATCACTATGTTGTATACCTAAAACTAGTGTAATATTGTATGTCACCTATAATTTAAAAATAAATTTAAAAAAATACTTCTCAAGAATGTTAACAATTTCTCAGGATTATAAAATGCTATCCACTATTAAAGTATTATAGTAATTAATAAGTGTTAATTACATGCAAAGTAGTGATGATAATAAAATTTTTCTATAGGTACTAATGATTTAAGAATAATTCTGAGGCTCAGAGTTTGAGTGATTTTTTTTTCAGTCACAGATAACAAGCAGGAGAGCCCAGATTTAATATCCTGTTCCAGAGCTACATTTATTATTTATAGCATAATATCCTTTCAGAGAATAGCAAGAAGTGAGAGCTGACAACGTTTAATGGAACCAGAAATGCTCTAAAAAAGTAGTCAGAAACTTGTAAAAGAGAGGGAATTCTGTTATGAAGGGTCCCATAGCAGGATGCTTTTCCCTTGAGCAACAAAACACAGCTGGCTTAAAAGGTAGGATGAGCTCCAGGATTCCTTGATTTAGCAGTTCCTTGATGCCATCAACACTCAAGTTTCTTTTATCTCTCTCCTGCAGCCCTTGGAGTATATCCACCTTATCTTTAGATGTGACAAAACCGTTGCCAGCATCAAATTGAGCAACATGAATCCTTACTGTCAGCCAATGGGGACAAAAGAGGAGTCTCTTCTATAAGCATGGACTGTAAATTTGTCCCTTCAGTCTGCTTGCTTCTGTAATAATAATAGTGGCCAGAGGAATGCCATACACTAATTCTAATACACTGTTCATGTGGGGAGTTATGGACCTGAAGAGTCAGTTACATCTAATTCCAACCCCTTAACTCTGAATTCTTCAGTAATAATAGATGGTCATGATGGTAGTTCTCAGCCATCAGCAAAAGTTTAAATTATCTTCAGGATTTTATGTTTGGGAAAGATAGTAATCCCAAATGATTAAATATTGATACTTAAAAACATACTTTCATTACCTAATTCAGTTGTTTATGTGAAATAGCCTATTCATGGATATTAATTTATTAATAAATATGGGGTGTCTATGTGCCAGGCATAGAGAGTTGTAAGCAACAGAAAGGGTTTCTGCTCTAATGGAGTTGACATTATAGTAAAGGTTGGACAATAATTATAAACAACTGAACAATATGATTAGTAGTTCTTAAATGCTAAGGAAGAACTAACCAGAATATTGGTGAAGGCCTTTTAGATGATCACCAATCTAAAGATCAAGGAAAGGTATCTTGAGAAGAAATCATTTGAGCTGAGGTTTGATTAATGAGAATAACCTAAACATATGCAAAATGGGAAAAGAGCCTTCTGGGGAGAGAGAATAACAAATGCAGAGTTTAAGGTGTACCCATGAACCTAGCAGTTTTTGAGGACTAGTGAGGAAGCCCATATGGGCAGAGGGTAGAATTGTATGATTTGGGATTAAAGAGTCAGGATTACTCAGGACTTCATAGACTCTGGTAAGAAGTTTGGGTTTTATTTAAAACCAGAAACAAGCTGTTGAAGACATTTAAGAATTTTCATGATTGAATTACTTTTTTAAAGGAACTCATTCTAGCAGCTATGTGGAGAATGGATGTAGGGAAGAAGATACAGAAGTGGGTTAGGAGGCTACTACTCTCAGTAGTAGCCTTGGACTTGTATTAGGGTGGCAGCAGTAGAAATGGAAAAGAAAGTAGATGTTTTAGAGTTAGAACTGACAGGCTGGTGATGGGCTTGGCCTGGAGTACCTGATTGGTTAGTAATGCCATTTGCTTAGGTAGGAAAGACTTGGGTAACAGGTTAGAGGAGAAAAATAAGCACCTTTGTTTTGTACCTAATCAGTGTTAAATCTTGTTAGACATTCAAGTAGAGATGTCAGACAGGTAGTAATATATGACTGGAAGCCAGATAAATGAGATAATCTGTTTTATTCTTTCTTTTGTTTGCAGATGATAGTTTGGCTGTTTAAGTGTGCTAATCTCTTAAGCATCTGTACACAATGCTATATATGATACAATTACTTTTGTTTGTTTTTAGGGAGAGAGAGAGGGAGTAAAATATCAATGGGCAAGAGAAACATCAATGAGTTGCCTCTTGCCACATCCCCAAATGGGGACCTGGCCGCAACCCAGGCATGTGTCCTGACTGGGAATCAAAGTAGCAACCTTTCTGTTTGTAGGACGATGCCCAACCCACTGAACCATACCAGTCGGGCCTGTTTATGGAATTTATAATTCATATTAGCTATACCATTTAATCGCTAAGAAAAATATACCATTTTTATATTTGAATGTTAAATATAAATTATCTCACTGTAATTCTAGTTATTACTATTAATGATTAGTCTTTAGGCTTAAAATGTTCACTCACTGTTTATAAGAAATTTAAACAATGCCAGTAGTGTATAGTAGTCATTAATGCTTTTTTTGCTAAAGAAGTGATTTGAAATTTGACTCCATGTCAAGCCAGAGATGTTACTACTAGGAATCAAAATTAAATTTGTTTCTCTGGGTCTGTAGAATTTTAGAATTTGTAGAGTGTATTACTTTCATAGAAGGTCTTAAGAGAGTATTTAACTAACTTGAAAATGCCCAACTGCCCATATCACAAACTTTTAAAGTATACTCTGGAGACCAGGGAAAAAACTGCCTAAGCTTTTTTGCTGGTGGTATTTTTTTTAAATTTCTCTTTTGTTAACTTATCTATGTAATTTATCTCAATCTTTTTTTTCCTCCAATAGGTGGTGTTACTATATTTGTGGCCTTATATGATTATGAAGCTAGAACTACAGAAGATCTTTCATTTAAGAAGGGTGAAAGATTTCAAATAATTAACAATACGTAAGTGTTACGAATGAGAAATACTGTGTGGGTGTCTGCCCATTGGGTTGGACAATGCATTTGTTTTCTTTAGACATGTGGCAGAATACTACTGATGTAGCCAGAAGTTACTTTTACAAATTGTGTGCTGTGGTTCTGCCATAAACAATAGAGATTGAAGAATGAAGAGTAAGGGAGTATATGTAAGTACATTACTTTAAAAAACTCTATAAAGAGAATTCTATATCCCTGTTTATCTAAGTACTAGATGATTTAAAGATCTTACCTGTTTCTTGGACTTCCCAGCCAAGATGGAGGCACAAGTAGATATACTTCACCTCCTTGCACAACCAATCTAAAAACAAAAACAACCAGAACTGCCAGAAATCAACCTGTAGGGAAGTCTGACAACCAAGGAGTTAAAGAAGAAACATCCACAATAATAGGAGGATCAGAGAGTACGTGCAGCTGGCAGACTGGGTGGTCCCACATTTGTGTGCAGATAAAACCCAGGAGAGACAACTGGGGAGCAAGCCATCACAGCCCAGAACAGACCATGCAACTCATGGCTCTGGTGCCGGAAAAATAAAGCCTCATAACGTCTTGCTGTAAAAACCTGTGGGAGTTGTGGCAGGGAAAGAAATTACCAGCTTTGATGAGAGTCCATTTGAGGGGTCCATGGGGTGCTAGAACGTGAGATAAGCCCACCTAATCGGGAATCTGCATCAGGGCAGCACCTAGAAGGGCACCATTTGCTTTCAGGAAGAGGGGGAAGTGACTGAAAACAGGTCAAGAGCCAAGCAAGCGTCATTGTTTCCTTTCTGAACCCTACACATAATTTCTGGTTGTAAAAACCTCTGTGGTTGCAGCAACAGAAGAAACCGGTCTCTCAGGAGAGACCTACTCACATGGAATCAGCACCAGGGAACCAACGGGAAGGGTGCCAGTCGCTTGTGGGAAGCAGGGAAAGTGACTGAAAGATGGGCGAGAGCTGCGCAAGCAGCATTATTCCCTCCTGGGCCCCTCCCCCACATACAGTGCCGTGATGGGTCTCCCTACTCTGGTGAATACCTAAGGCTACACCCCCTTACAACAGGCATGCTGATAAAATGAGGAGACAAAGACATATGGCCCAAATGAAAGAACAGATCAAAACTCCAGAAAAAGAACTAAGTGATAATGGGATAACTAAGCTATCAGATGCAGAGATCAAAATACTGGTAAACAGGATGCTCACAGAAATGATTGAGTAAGGCCACAAAAATAAAGGAAGACATGAAAACTATGCAAAGTGAAATGAAAAATCTACAGGGAACCAACAGTGAAGGGTAAGAAGCTGGGACTCAACAATTTGGAATGAAAGGAAGAAATGAACAGTTAACTGGGATAGAAAGAAGAAATAAGAATTCAAAAAAAAAAAATGAGAGGCTTAGGAATCTCTGGGGCAACTTTACATATACCAACATCTGAATCATAGGGGTGCCAAGAGATGAGGAAGAGCAAGAAATTGAAAATTTACTTGAAAAAATAATGAAGGAGAACTTCTCTAATCTAGCAAAGGAAATACACTTCCAGGAAGTCCAGGAAGCTCATAGAGTCCCAAACAAGTTGGATCCAAAGAGGGCCTTTGCACCAAGACACATCATAATTAAAATGCCAAAGGTTAAAGATAATGAAAGAATCTTAAAAACAGCAAGAGAAGAGAGTTACCTACAAAGGAGTGCCCATAAGACTGTCAGCTGATTTCTCAAAAGAAACCTTGCAGGCAAGAAGGGGCTGGAAAGAAGTATTCCAAATCATGAAAGGCAAGGACCTACATCCTAGATTACTCTATCCAGCAAAGCTATCCTTTATAATGAAAGGGCAGATAAAGTGCTTCCCAGACAAGGTAAAGTTAACGGAGTTCATCATCACCAAACCACTTTAAAGTGTTAAAGGGACTTATCTAAGAAAAAGAAGATGATCAAAGCTATGAACAGTAAAATGACAACAAAGTCACAACTATCAACAGCTGAACCTAAACAACAATAAAAATACAAACTAAGCAAACAACAAGAAAAGGAACAGAACCATAGAAATGGAGATCACATGGAGGGTTATCAGCAGGGGGTAGGAAGCGGAAGAAAGGGGGAAAAGGTACAGGGAATAAGAAACATAATTGGAAGGTACAAAACAAAACTAACAATAGTATAGGAAATGGAGGAGCCAAAGAATTTATATATATGACCCATGGACATGAACTGAGGGGTGGGGGTACCCAGCACAGGGGGCAAAGAGGAGGGGGAAAAATGGGACAACTGTAATAGCGTAATGAATAAAATGTGCTTTTAAAAAAGATCTAATCTGTTTCTGTTTTAAGAAAAAGAAAGAAAAAAGGCTAGGTAAGAAACCCTTGCAATCCCAAACTGACCAAATTAAGTTACTTTTACCTTATGTGACTCTTAGACTTTTTGTTATTTATTGGCCCACCATAGAAAATCCAGTGATGATTATGGAAAAGAGATTATGTAATTGCTTATTTATGGTCTTTTGCTTCCAGTCATGTTTCCTTCCATTCTTATTCCCATTTGCAACCAGTTACTATTCCAGAACATAAATTATGTTATGTCTCTCTGCTTTAAAATCTTTTGATAGTTCCAGTTGCTATCAACATAAAAGAAAAATAACAATAATAGTAGGCATTATTCATTGAGCTTCTTCCCCTTTTTACTCTACTGCCTAACTATTTAAATTACTTGCAATTTTCTGAATGTACTGTGGTTTCTCACCTTCTCCATGCCTTTGCATATATGATTTCTTTTTTCTGGAATGTAACTTGTCTCTCCATTTTTTCTCTTTATCTGGCCAACCCAACTCATCCTTCAAAATGTGTCCTCCTGTGTCCTTTCTCAAGGAAGGCTTTTTTTGACATTCTTCTCTCCTCCCTGGACAAGTTCCTACCTTTTGCTGTATTAAAAGTGTCTTTCTTACATATTCACATAGCATCATATGCAGACCTCAATCATAGCTGCCATTGCAATTTTGAATTTAATTTGTCGCATGCTTATCATTCTTTCAGACCAATGGTTCTCAACCTGGTTCAGAATCATCCAGGGGACATTTGACAATGTCTGGTGATACTTTTGGTTGTTAACAGTCAGGTTGCTGCTACTGTCATCTAGTGAGTAGAGGGCAGGGATATTGCTCAGCATCCTGCAATGCACAGGCCCCCATAACAAAGAGTTATATAAGCCCAGAGTGTCAGTGCTGAGGTTGAGAAATTTTACTCTTGACTGTGAGTTTCTTGAGGGTAAGGACTATCTTTTTTTAACTTTCTTACTCAATTTATTGGGGTGACACTGGTTAATGAAATTAGTGAGTACAATTCTATAGTACATCATCTGTATATTGTACTTTGTTTTCCACCCCAAGTCAGCTCTCTTCTTCCATCACCATTTATCCCCACTTTACCCTCTTCTATTCCCTCAACCCCCTCAGGACTGTCTTTTATTCCTGTTTTTAGCATACCCTGCCATAAAGTCTGTCATTTAAAAGGTATTCAGTAAATGCTTGAATAAATCAATGAATGGTCCACAGGATCAGATGCAGACTTTTCAGTTTGTATATCTGAAAGTACAAGACTTAGGAGACTACAAAGCAGGCATATGAATTTGTAAATATTCAAATTACCAAAGGATTTTTCATTTCATTTTCAAGAATACAAATGCACCTCAAGCATTTATAATATTCCAATTTAGATTAAATATTTTCAGTACTTCTTTATGGTAAAGCAAAACATGCATTTAATGTTTAGTAGTGGAACCCATATACAGGGTCTGTCTAAAGAATCCAGCCTTTGTTAATATAATGAGAATGGTTCACATGACATCGATGTAACTTGGCAGCCAAGAAGAGTGGACTGGAATGCGCATGCATAAACAATGATAACTTCACTGTGCTAGTCATTGAGGGCAATAGACACCGCTGAGTGAGCATATGTACTATGTGGCTGTTACATTCAAAACAATTGACCAAGTAGAGCAGTGAATCTGCATCAGATTTTGCATTAAGCTTGAACATTCCTCCGTGGAAACTATTCAGATGATTCAGGAGGCTTTCAGGGATGATGGAACGAGTGCAGTGGAAATAAAAGTTTAACACAAACACTTCAAAGACGGTTGAGAATCTGTTGAAAGTGATCCCCACATTCAGGAAGGCCTGCAACAAGCAGAACACCTGAGAAAGTTGAACATGTATGTGCTGCAGTCAACAAAGATTGGTGACTGACCATGCGAGAACTAGAAACTGATCTGTGGATTTCAAAAACTAGTCCTAGATTTTTGATGCAGGATCTTGGCATAAAACGTGTCATGGAAAAATTCATTCACTGGCTTCTGCTACCAGAGCAGAAGGAATACCATGCTGTAGTTGCTAATGACTTGTTTCAAACCACTACCAGTGAACCAAATTTCTTTGAGTTAGGTCATCACTGGAGATGAATCGTGGGTCTGCGGCTATGAGTATGATCTGGAAATGAAGTCCCAGTTGTCCCAATGAAAGTTGCCATTCTCCATGCCCGAAGAAGGTGTGGCAAAGTTGTAGAAAGATCAAGACCATGTTAACTGTGTTTTTTGATTGAGAAGGTGTTATCCCTCATGAGAACACCCCTCCAAGCCAAACAGTAAAAAGTACTATGTAAATGTTCTCCTCGGTTGAGAGCTGCAGTACGATGAAAACAGCCACAGCTATGGGCAACTGGTGATTGGCAGCTTTATCACAACAACGTGCCTGCTTATGCATGACATCTCATGCAGAGTTTTTTGGCGAAACATCAAATCACCTAGTTGACTCAGCCCCTCTGCGGCCCAGATTTGGCGCCGTGGCTTCTGGCTTTTCCCAAAACTAAAATCACCTTTGAAAGGGAAGAGATTTCGGACTGTCAGTGAGATTCAGGAAAGTACAACTGGGCAACTAATGGAGATTCCAACAAAGGATTTTGCAGTGTTTTGAACAGTGGAAGATACACTGGGAGAATTGTGTGAGGTCCCAAGGTGCCTACTTTGAAGGGGACTGAGGCGTCATTGTGCTGTGTGCAATGTTGCTTGTATCTTCTTCAATAAATGTCTATTTTTCATATTACATGGGTGGATACTTTCTGGACAGACCTCATATATATGTTCTTATTACAGACTGATAATATTTACTGCTTTCACATTAATTTTGGAAAAGTCAAGGCTAATGCATTAGGAATTACATACATTTCTTGTGTTCTCAATTGCTTTTGGTCTTATTTGGATATTTGTGGATAACATTTTTGTATATATTTTATTCTAAGAATTAAAGTTTTTATTATCGCTCATTGATAATATTTTGGCTACAGGAGTTCTAAAGCATCCTGATTTTGTCCTAAAGTGATTAAAAAGAAAGTATAATTTTATTCACTGTTAAAAAGAAATAAAAAAGAATGATAGATGCTACAACATATACAAACTTTGGAAAAACTATGCTACATGAAAGAAGCCAATCTAAAAGACCCATATATTGAATTACTACATTTATATGATATGCCCACAATAACTATATCCATAGAAACAGAAAGCAGATTATAGGTTGGGAATGGGAGAGAAGGGTGTTAGGGCCTGATTCTTAATGGGTGTAGGGTTTCTTTTGCAGGTAATGAAAATGTTCTCAAATTCATTGTGTGGTATAGTTGCGCAACTCTGAACAAATTAAAATCCACTGAATTGTACATCTTAAATGGGGGAATTTTTATAGTATGCAAATTATATCTCAGTAAAGCTTTTAGAACCAAGTAATATGAAAGATTTACCTCCCAAATTGTTTTATTTAGTGTAATTTATTGTCTTAGGTTGAAAGAGTCATGTAAAAAGGTGACCTTTTAATTGAAATTGTGTTTTTTTTGGGGGGTGGGGGTGGTTTGGAGCAGAAACGCAGTTGCCCTTTCGCTTAGCTTTATTCCCTTAATGTATATAACCTGTTTTTTAATATTCTTTGAGTTGATTCTAAGTCAGGCTAATGTATAATTAAAAAACGCAAGTAATATCTCTTGTCTACTTCAGATACAAGACAACACTGCAGTGGATCCTGTCTTGAGCAGTAGTCTACTTTGTGGTAACTGTTGTTTTGTGTGTTGCAGGGAAGGAGACTGGTGGGAAGCAAGATCAATTGCTACAGGAAAGAATGGCTATATCCCTAGCAATTACGTAGCCCCTGCAGATTCCATTCAGGCAGAAGAGTATGGTGTTACTTCATATTTTATTAATTGTTTTGATTTTAAAACGTTTTAATGCGCATTCTACTTAGCCACAACTTTACACACACAATTACACATCAGTCTTAATACAGCTAATGTATCATATTAATAGGGGACATTACTTGAAAATTAATAATTAATGCCACTGTACTTGCTTACAGTAGGATCATAAATGAATCTGCATTAATAACTGTATTGTTATGCCTTTTTCACTTAAAAAATTACATTAACCCTTTTTTTATTCTCAGCACTCCAAAAATTTACTGTCAGTTTATTTATTATATCAGTGTTAATTTGTTGACTTAAGTGCTTGCTTCTATGTAGGAGAGTATCCTTGTCTTCTAGGAAGTACACACTGAGAGATTTAGGGATAATGATTCAGCATGCTTGCAACTTACTCTCATTCAGTTCAGAAAAACATACACACATGGAAAGAGAATATAACAAAACAAAATGTTGAGTTGGGAAACTTAGTGGAGGGTATATGGGAGTACCTACTATTCTTGTAACTTTTAAAAAGTTCATCTTCACTGACATTACTTTTATGTCTAACCAAGTTTACCTGGGATCCATAAACGCTACTTCATTTTTATATCACAACACTTAACACAGTGCCTTGAACATAGTAGGTATTTTATCAGTGTTTGATTTTATTAACAATATGTCATTTGTCTCCATAACTCTCTGATCTGGTTTGGTGCTTGTTTACTTTCTTTTGTTCTTTTGTCTTTTTTTCCACTATCCTGAGATCTTCCATGGCAGAGACTTGTCATTTTTTATTCACAAAACTGTATTAAAACAAGCCTACAAAAAGTTTGTGATTTGGATATTGTTTACTTGCATCTTACTGAATACAGATGCCCACATTGTTGCCAGAAACCACTTTTATTCTTCTTACTGTAATCATAGGATTTCAATCTATCACTGATTGAAAGGCTGTGTCTGTTACTGTATTTTCTTCTCCATTTACTGTTCCTGTGACTGCCAGGTAGAGTTTAAGACATGTTGAATAGTCAGTACATGAAAATACTATGACAGATTATATTCTGAGAGTAATATTTGTAACAGCTCTATTTAATAAAGGTCTTTTATTGTGTTTTACCATATGCTTTAAGCTGTGTTCTGTAGCTGTTTTTTTGTCATCTACCCTATCCACTTCATTCTTATTAATGCTTGTGTATATATTTTTTAACCTACACCTTTCTAACTCTGAACACTACTTTTTTTTGCAGATGGTATTTTGGCAAAATGGGAAGAAAAGATGCTGAAAGATTACTTCTGAACCCTGGGAATCAACGAGGTATTTTCTTAGTAAGAGAGAGTGAAACCACTAAAGGTATGAATATTACAATGTTAATATAAGTATAATTTTCTTAGGCAGTATTTTGAGAAAGATATAATAAAAGGTTTCATTTCTTCCTGCAGGTGCTTATTCCCTCTCTATTCGTGATTGGGATGAAGTAAGGGGTGACAATGTGAAACACTACAAAATTAGGAAACTTGACAATGGTGGATACTATATCACAACTAGAGCACAATTTGATACTCTGCAGAAATTGGTGAAACACTACACAGGTATGTAAATATTTCAAAGGTGAAAATTATTTCCTTATGTTGTGCTTTATGAGGACAGAATCCATGTCTTTATGTCCCTTAAGGTTTAGCATGCTGCTTTACACACAGCATCTGCTCTCTGGATGTTTATTATATTCTAGTTTTAAACTCAGAAACAGGTAGTACTTCTTACCTAAGTCGAGGTCTTGGATGATGTGCTAAAATCAGATTATCATCATTTGAGTCTTTATATCTTACTGGCATAGTGTTTACATTGGAGTTCCATTTCATGACAGCTAAATACAAAGGTAGATTGTGACAGTAAATAAAAAGGCAAAACAAATATTTGACTTACAGACATTTATTAGGAAGGTAAAGCTAAACACTTAAAAAGCTGTATCATATGTCCTTTTGGTTCATTTTCCTCTTCATGGGCTGGACTATATAAGACTTCCAGAAAATATAAATGCAGTGAGATTTATTAAAATAAATCCAATGAAGATGCATTTTTCTTTTCCTGGAAAATTAACCTATAGCAACTAAAGATATTCTTCAGATTTTCCAAGGCTTTGAAAAGTATTTCATGTTAGATTCTTCTGTCTTAAAAAGTTTTATTGCTAATTTGATACTTGAATGCTTCTGAAAGTCTTGAGATGATTAATGCTAGGGGAGAAGTTTTTATGGCAGTTTATTCAGTGACAATTAAGAGTCCATCAAGTCAGCCTCCAGGGTTAACATTGATCAAAGATGTTGCCAAGCAGTAGCATCAGTTGTAATTCCACTTGTTAGAAGTCGGTTTGCATGGTTGGTTACTTGTTGAGAATGGGAGGTAACATGTCTTACTTATAATGAGGAAGATTGTATAAGCAGGGTTCACAAATCAGGCTGTTAAGAACTTGGGATTTCCTGTTTTTCTGTCTCCTTTATTTAAAAATTAGCTCCCTAAAGGAAGATTTTCCTTGATTTTTGGTGTGCCTCTTATATCAGTGGTTATTAAACATAACAATTAATGTTAGCACTCTCATTGGAAAAAAAATAAAGCATAGTAGCCACAGGCAGAACTTTTGAGGCAGCCAGACCTAGGGTTTGACTCCCATCTTTATCATTTACTAACTGGGTGACCTTGAGAAAGTTGCTTAACTTTCTAAGACTTGTTTATATGAGATGCCTGTAAAGTGCTGAATTAGCGCAATAGCTGGGACATAAATATTCAGTAAATAATAACTTTTAAATGTAATTAACAAAATGTTTCATTTCTTGTGTGTTTTGCTTCTTCCGTACAATTCCCTTTTCATGTGCTTTTATTTAAAAAAATTGATAGATCATATGTTTTTGCTTTCTATAATTTAAACTTTTTAAAACATTGATATGCTACATGTACCTTAATTTGTGTAATTCATTTTACAGTATAGTTTATTCATTTATCTAGAGCATGCTGATGGTTTATGTCATAAGTTAACAACTGTATGTCCAACTGTGAAACCCCAGACTCAAGGTCTAGCAAAAGATGCTTGGGAAATCCCTCGAGAATCTTTGCGACTGGAAGTTAAGCTAGGACAAGGATGTTTTGGTGAAGTTTGGATGGGTAAGAACCCTGAATGTTTGTTTGTTCGTTTGTTTTGTCATTTTTTAGCCATAGATTAAAATGCCACAATTTATAAAATATATTGAAGTATTTGAGGTAACTGCTGCTCACTGAAATTTGGTATGAACTTTTTAAAATACAGATCAAAATAGTAAAAGTGTTGTTTCTCTAGGAACGTGGAATGGAACCACAAAAGTAGCAATCAAAACACTAAAACCAGGTACAATGATGCCAGAAGCTTTTCTTCAAGAGGCTCAGATAATGAAAAAATTAAGACATGATAAACTCGTTCCACTATACGCTGTTGTTTCTGAAGAGCCTATTTACATTGTCACTGAATTTATGTCAAAAGGTATGTGTATATTACATATCTCTTATGGTGTCCGTGTTAATGAATTTTTTAAAAACAAGTCTTTTATGCATACAGATTTCTGTTGTATAGTGTTTTCTAAGATTTTTATGTAGATATTTGAAAAGAGAAAACCTGACATTTTGTTTAATGGAATAGTTGGTGATTAGCTCCAGTTATTCCAAAGGATATTACAAAGTTTAAAAGGAAAATAAGCAAGCTGAATTTATTTTGAAAGTAAATAGTCCTTTATTCCACTCGACTAAAGGAAATGGAATAGCTAGGAGGTAAAAGTCTTTGTAAAGTTGAATTAAAATAATGCAATCAGATATTTATATCTTTGGTACTAAAGCAAAGAAATCAGGTAAAGTTAATTGTTATAACATTTTAATATAAACATAATCTTTGTACTCAGGGCTCCTAGAAACTTTGTTTTTTACTACTGTCAACTGAAATGGCTTCATTACCCTGGACCCCAAGGTGGGATTTTTAGTTACAGGATTAGTTAGGGCCAGGGTAAAGGGTAGGCAGAGTTATTGCTCTTCCCTCTTTTTCCCCTTTGCTGATATGCTGTAGAAGAGGAACCAGTCATAAAATATGACAATAGGCTCACTTGTTAATGTCTTAAATTTCAGCTACATTTTTTTCCTCTTAATAAGTCACTCATCCACAGCTGGCATTGATTGTTATCTTTTTCCAGTAGTCCATCTTGGCCAACTGCATAGTTCCATCTAGTGGTGACAGGTTCAACTACAAGCTACGCATTTGCCATAGGAAATTTTCCCCCTAAAAGGGACAGAGGAACCAAAAGGTTAAAAGAACTGATATAGTCTATTAATTGATAGCCAAAACATACCTGAGTCCCCAAAGTACAAGGCACTTTTTTGGAATGAAACTCCTACAAACTACTGTTAAATATCCCATTTCAGAGTGCATTAGATGAACAAGAAAAGGAAGAAAAGAGGCAACAAACAGGAAGTTTAAATCATATATTGATAGCATAACAATATAATGGAGGTGAAGCTAATGGTCCATTAGCTTTGTATATTGATTTCAAGAGTTATTTTATTGGGGGTAGCATGGTAGAAGTCTGTATTGTCAGGTTGCTGGGTTAGGATTATTTCTAGATGGGAGATTCAGGATGTAAGATTACAAATGCCCCTTCTAGCTTTTAAAACTCTCATCCCCATCATGCTATGCAGGTGCTTAGCAGTTGACCCTTTATAATCCATCCAAACTCATTGCTTCAAGTACATCCCCATAAATACACTTTTCTAGCCAGATGGGTCTTCTTGTTGCTTCTTGTTTTCACAAATTTATTCATGTTATTTCCTTTACCTGGAACTTGGTTCTCTGTTTCTTGACCAGTTCATCAACTATACTTCCTTCAGGTTGTACTTAAGTCAGGTGTTAGAAGCCTTCTACTAATCTATCAATGTGTCATGATATCCTCTGAAATCTTTGTAGTCAACTACTCTACAAATTACTAACAACGAAAGTGTGAATGCTTCATATATATGATACTTTGTTACTTATTATATCAAAGAAATAGATTAAATTTAAAAATACCTAAACTTGTGAAGAGTTAATTTTTAGTATAAAAATAAGTTTATTATAAACAAACGAAGCTACAGGCTGAACTATAATAAATTTCAGTAAGTATAATAGAAATTGAGGAAGAGATCACATATGCTGGAATAAATGGAGAAAAAATAGTACAAAAGACAAGTATTAAACTGCCCTTTAAAGGTAGGATGTGGATATGGATATGGATATGGATATGGATATGGATATGGACATGTAAAGGGAAAAACTAAGAGGACTAAGGAAATGAGAAATAACCATAGCTGGTAGAAAGACAAAAGTAGTAGAAGAAATTAGTTGGGAATAAGGTTTAGAGGGTTTTTGTTTGTTTTTTTTTTTATAAGCAGATTTTATTTTATTTAATTTTTAAATTATATTTTATTGATTATGCTATTACAGTTGTCCCATTTCTCCCCCATCATTCCCCTCCATCCTGCACACCCCCTCTCACCCACATTCCCCCCTTTAGTTCATGTCCATGTGTCATAAGTTCTTTAGCTTCTACATTTCCCACATTATTCTTGCCCTCCCCCTGTCTATTTTCTACCTACCATCTATGCTACTTATTCTCTGTACCTTTTCCCCTTCTCCTCCTCCCACTCCCCTGTTGCTGACCCTCCATGTGATGTCCATTTCTGTGTTTCTGCTCCTGTTGTAGTAGTTTGCTTAGTTGGCTTTTGTTTTAGATGTGGTTGTTAACATCTGTGAGTTTGCTGTCTTTTTAATGTCATATTTTTTATCTTCTTTTTCTTAGGTAAGTCCCTTTAACATTTCATATAATAAGGGCTTGGTGATGATGAACTCCTTTAAATTGACCTTATCTGAGAACCGCTTTCTCTGCCCTTCCATTCTAAATGAAAGCTGTGCTGAATAGAGCAATCTTGGATGTAGGTCCTTGCCTTTCATGACTTGGAATACTTCTTCCCAGCCCCTTCTTGCCTTCAAGGTCTCTTTTGAGAAATCAGCTGACAATCTGATGGGAACTCCTTTGTAGGTGACTGTGCCCTTATTTCTTGCTGCTCCTAGAATTTTCTCCTTCATTTTAATCTTGGCTAATGTAATTATGATGTGCCTTGGTATGTTCCTCCTTGTGTCCAACTTCTTTGGGACTCTCTGAGCTTCCTGGACTTCCTGGAACTCTATTTCCTTTGCCGGATTGGGGAAGTTCTCCTTTATTATTTGTTCAAATAAGTTTTCCACTTGTTGCTCTTCCTCTTCCCCTTCTGGTACCTCTATAATTCAGATGTTGGGATGTTTAAAGATGTCCTGGAGGTTCCTATGCCTCTCCTCATTTTTTTGAATTCTTGTTTCTTCATTCTTTTCTGTTTGGTTGTTTGTTTCTTCCTTCTGGTCCACTCCATTGACTTGAGGCCGCCAACTCCACCCCTCTTACAGGTCTGGGTGAATCGTTGGACTTCTGTACAATTCAAATCCTCTATCTGTTGTGGTTGGGTTTTTTTTTTTTGGTTCTATATTTTTGTTGTCCTTAATCTTGGTTGTGAGAGGAGGCACAATGTGTCCACCTGCGCCTCTATCTTGGCCGGAAGCCTCTGCACCAGGTTTAGAGGGGTTTTACATGAGACGAGCTTAAGGATTACTTCGGATCAATTTCACTATTATTTATTGATTCACTGCCAGGTTCCTGAATGAGCTTTAGAGGGTACGTGAACTTCCTCTGAAGTTGTGTGTCAATTTTTGCATACTTATGTGTGTTTTCTGGAGAGAGTTCATAGTTTTCATCAGATTCTTAAATAACTTATGAAGCAAAAAAAGTTAAGGACCACTGATGAGATCCAAAACATTATATGATAAATGGATATAAGAAACATTTGAAGAGGGGTGGGTTTTTTTTATGATTGGGTAAAGATTGAAGAAGAATTATCAAAATGATACAATTTCTAGTCCTGGATTTCTTTTTTTAATGTATTTATACATCACATGTAGAAAGCTTCCTTTCTAAGATTTTATTTATTAATTTTTAGGGAGAGGTAAGGGGGGTAGAAGGAAAGGGAGAGAAACATTGTTGTAGGTGGGGGAGATACATCAATTGGTTGCCTCTCACATGCCCCCAGCCGGGGACCTGGCCCACAACCCAGGCATGCACCCTGACCAGGATTCAAACCAGTGATCTTCTGGTTCGCAGGCCAGTATTCAGTCCACTGAGCCACACCAATCAGGGCAATTCCTGGATTTCTATGCTCCGTATCTTTTGCATTATTTTAGCACTTACCTGTTGTTTCACTGAATGATGTTCCACTTAGTGTATTTGTCAAAGAATTGTATTTTCTGCTACTTTCTGTATACTCTTCATTATCATGTATTTATATGACATCAGTCTGTCCTGCAGGCTAAGAAAAAGAAGCATCCCTTCCTTTGTTTAAGGACAGTTCCTTTACTGCATCCTTGATGCTTCCTGATCCTTAACTTACTTTAAAAAGCAAAACCCTCCCTTATCCCCAACATCTGCTTTTCACCTACTATTCTACTCTCTTGCTTCTCTTCACAGCCAAGATTTTTTATAAAACAAACAGTACTCCCAGTCTCCACTTCCTAACCATCCATTTACTCTTTTTAAAGCTATTCTAGATTATTTAATGTCAATAGTTTTCATAGTATTTTTTTTAATTATGGAGTGTTTCAAACATATAAAGAATATTTTATAACACCCAGGTCCCTACCATCCATATTCAATGAATGTCTACATTTTTCCATATTTGCTTCAGATCTTTCTACTAGGAAAACATCACATTAATGATCTAATTGAATACTTGTTTTTAACCCTGCTTGAGACTTATTCTCCTTTTAGCCCTTCTTTTTAGTCCCTTTGGACACATTTCCCTTGAAAGGTAGCCTTCTTTTTAAAGTTGGTGCTTACCTTTCCCATCTGTGTTATCCATGTCAATATACGGGGCTGGCCAAAATGTCTGTAGGGTTTTTCCCATAAAATAAAAGTCATTTTTCATTTTCACCAATAACTTTATTAATTTGGATATTTTGAATATGTTGGCTATCTCCAGTGTGGTATAACCTTGATTGTTTTCAATTAATGTCTCAATTTGATCCCTATTAACTTCACCTGGTCTACCTGACTGGGGAGCATCATCCAGCAAGAAATCTCCAGCATGAAACTTTGTAAACCACTTAACACATTTGATCAATCACAGCACCTTCTCCATATACTGCACAAATCTTTTGTGTGTGTTTCAGTTGCACGTCTACCTTTCTTGAAATAATATAACATAGTAGGCTGCGTATTTTCTTCCATCTTTAATATTAAAATGGCTACACCAAAAAATCACCAATTTTGATGTTATTTTTTAAATGTACACTGATATGACAGCTGTCACAATACAATCTAACAAAATTGTTTCAAATGAAGTTAAAGACAGCTAAAGAGCCATATTATGGAAAAAAACAAATGAGCTTTTTGGCCAACATATTTACCTACTGACAGTTTTTTAATGTTTTTAACTTACATCAGTGCAGCTTTATTTTCATTCAGCATATGTTCTTGAGGTTTATTCATGTGGATAAGGGAAAATCCAGTTTGTATACTTGTAACTGTTGTATAAGATTCTATATGAATATACCATTGTGTATTCATTCCTTTCCCAGTGAACATTAATTAGGCTGCTTTTAGTTTGTCACTGGTATATACAATGCTGCAGGAAATACCCTTGTTACTTGCCTCATTTTGCACATATGCCAAAGCCTGTATGTAGTTCATTGGGTGGCAACAGCATTAATGTCACCTGGAAACTTGCTAGAAACGCAGTCTTCATTTTCCCACCCCCTATGTCATAGTCCATTGACTGGTGTCCATCCCACTTATTAAATCTCTTGAATAACTTTTTCCTTGTTGCCTTTTCCACTTCGTTAGATTTTAACATAATAGTCTATGCTAGTCTGTTGTAGGAAATACAAATATTTCTTTTATGCACTTTGGCCCAATTTCATTCTTCATATTACTATAGGAGTTACTTCTTTTTTCAACATAAATCTGATCTTATTGCTTCTCAGCATAACATTTTATACAAAAAGGATAAAGTCTATTTATGCTTTGCCTTCTGTGTTTGACTCTTCCCTTTTGTGGCCCCATTCCCATTTTTGGGCCCTCTGTTCTTGCATATGTTGGATTGTTTTCAGTTTCCTGAACTTACTCTGCTATTTTATGCATTACAGAAATTGTACTTGTTATTCCCTCTTGGAGTTCCCTGTGTACCCCCATTTTTCCATTAAGATGCATCTTTTCTGAAGCCTTTTCTGATTTGTCCATAGAACTAACTATATCCATTGGGTCTCCATTAGAGTATTTACAGTAATTTTTATAATATCTACTGAGCACTATTGTTTGCATATTTTATAGCTATATATACTATACATTCATACTAGACCAAATCTTTTCAAGGGCAGGGACCATGACTTACCTCTGTGCCCTTTTACAGTGCCTCACATGTAGTAGATCCTCAGTAAATATTTGAATGGGCAGATAAATGGACAAACACAGTAACATGTTCTATTTGTTTTATTTTACTTTCATTTTGAAATACTTTTAAACTTTGAGAAAAGTTACAAAAATAATGTAAAGAATTCCTGTATATATTTCAGCCATATTTGTCAATTGTTAACTAGATATATTATCAATATATAAAATACAAGAGTTTTCTTCTGAAACATTTAAGAGTACATTGCAGACATTAAGCTCCCTTTACCTCTAAATATATCAGTATTTGTTTCCTACAGGTAAGAATAGCATTTTACATAACACAGTAAATTCAGGAACTATAACATAGATACAATTTTGTAAATAAATATCAGTCCATTTTCTGATTTCACCAGTCATCCCAATGATGTCCCTAATTATAGCAATGTTTTCCTGATCCAGTATCCTATCCGTGGTCAGGAATTTCTTTCAGTTGTAGTTTAGTCTACTTTAATCTGGAGAAGTCCCTCAGCCTTTCTTGTCTTTCATAATATTGTTATTTTTTAAGACAATAGTACCATTGTTTCTTAATTTGGGTTTATCTGATATTTTCTCCTGATTCAAGTGAGGTACATGATAAATTTGTAACCAGTAATAGAGGAATAGCAGCTAGATGTTTCCTGTCTAGCCTTTTTCTCTGTTGTTATTCATAGTACTTTGCTGTTCCATGAAATCTGCTAAAACTGAGTGGAATTAGCTGGATTAACACTTCCGTGTCAGCTCAGTCACCTAGATTTAGTTTTAAGTAACCCAAGATATTCACAGTTGTCTGAACTCTTGATTCAGATTATCTTAAAAACATGTAAGAATCTAATACTACCTTTTGAATCAAAATTAGATCTGTTGATCAAAGTGAGGAATGAATGAATACCTCTAATCTGGTAAGATTATTGCATTTTCCCTTTTTTCAAATGTTATCAAGAGAAGTTCATAAAATTTCAATTTAGGGACCGCTTCTAGAATCTTAAAGATAGTTATTCAGAAATTCCAAAGCTGTAAAAACAAAATTAAAAAGTGAAAACCTGAAGTTTTATATCATGATGTGATTTATTTGCTTATTTTCCATGAATGTTTTGCTGTCTCTTATAGGGAGCTTACTAGATTTCCTGAAGGAGGGAGATGGAAAGTATTTGAAGCTCCCACAGCTGGTTGATATGGCTGCTCAGGTACTTGTATATCTATACATGTATCATCAGTTTGAATTGAAAGTGTGCATTTAAGCCCTGGCTGGCATGGCTCAGTGGGTTGAGCGCTGGCCTGTGATCCAAAGGGTTGCCAGTTCGATTCCCAGTCAGGGCACATGCCTGGGTTGCAGGCCAGGTCCCCAGTAGGGGGCGCACAAGAGATAACCACACATTGATGTTTCTCTCCCTCCCGTCCCCTCTCTCTAAAAATAAATAAAATATTTGAAAAAGAAAAAAGAAAGTGTACATTTAAAATGAAAAATAATTTTAGTAGAATACTACTGTTTATATAATGAAATCATGGAATTTTCAAATTGGAAGAGACAGATAATCCAGTCTGATCTCCTTGTTATAGATAACGTGGTATCTGAAGACCAGAGGTATCTGAAATTCAGGTAACATTAGTATTAGAACCAGGTGTGTGACTGCCCGTTACACTGCTGTCCTGAACCATATGGCCTTTCAGAAACATACTGCATCCACAAACAAAGTCTATATGTATTTATATCTTAACAGATAAATTTTTAAGACAGTGAATGATTGTTATGTCAAAGGAAATAGTAGTTTTGGAAATCTAAAGTATAGGATGAAATATAGAGAAATTTTATACTAAGAAACTGTACGTGTAAGACTTCAGCATATGCCAATCCTAGTCCACACTCCTGAGTTCGGGGCTCATAGACACTTTATAGTAGAGGCTGGCAAACTTTTTGTAAAATGCCAGAAATTTAGGTTTTGTGGACTACATATATCTCTATTGTTTGTCCTCCCCTTCTTCCTTCTCTCCTGTCCTCTTCCTCTTCTTTCCCTTCCCTCTCATTCACCCTCCCTATCCTCCTCAATTATAGTGTTTTCTATTTTTTCCTATTATCTGCTAGATTATGCCCTGTAACCATTATCTCCTTTAGAGATACAATTTTTTCAGTGATCTTCTTAACATAAGCCAAAATTGTTTTATCTTTCCTTCCCTTTATACATGTCTTGTTTTTCCCCAAGATTGCTGATGGTATGGCATACATTGAAAGAATGAACTATATTCACCGAGATCTTCGAGCTGCTAATATTCTTGTAGGAGAAAATCTTGTGTGCAAAATAGCAGATTTTGGTCTAGCAAGGTTAATTGAAGACAATGAATATACGGCAAGACAAGGTAAAATTATTATATTTTAATAGGATTTATTGGGGTGACATTGGTTAATAAAATTATATAGGTTTCAGGGAATACAGTTCTGTAGTATATCATCTGTATATTGTACTGTGTGTTCACCACCCCAAGTCACGTTTCCTAAAATTACTATTATTTTAAAAAGTTCTTTCCCTCTGACCCCCTGGTAGGAGCTGCCCTGGTCCCCCTCCATGTGTGGGAACACTCAAGCCTGATGCATCCAGTAATAATTTTTAGACCCCCCAGAAAACATGGGGAATTCTTCAAACTTGTGCTTCATTTTTGAATATTTAGGGAAACATTTTGGGGATGTCAAACTACTGCCAGCCACCACCTATAGTTCCCAAGTTTAACCCAAATAATGTCTTGGTAATGCAGCTCATTGTAGAACCAACTGCCATCAAGCATCTCAGTGTTCAGGCAGTCATGGTGGAAGGCTGCCAGGCAGGCTAAAATTATTTTTTAATAAATGCTAGAACCTTACATTCAACATATTTTCTTAGTTACCATTCTTTTGAACATACAAGGTTTTACAGAATAAGAATAGCTCTAGATCCCTCAGACGCGTCAAACATTGATTTTACTTGTAAAATTACATACAGTACATGATACCATGGCTTTCTGGTAGTTATTTCCCTGAGGAAGAACTTGACTGGGTATTCTTTGCATTGTAAATATAGCTCCCTTTACACTGTCTTTACACCTGTTTTTACACTTTTTTTGGCACACCAACAAATAAACATTTTAAAATTCCTTTTGTAACAACCTCAAACTCATCCAGATTTTATTATACCAAGGACCAGAAAAGGTCTATTTGAAACTAATATATTAAATAACATAATTTTATAAAGGCTTTGGAAACCATTTCTATGCCAGATTTAGAGTGAATGTTTATTTTTTATAACATTGTGATAAAAAACATTTGAAAATTAACACTGTAAAAGGGTGAGGGGAGGAAGCTTGTGGCAGTTAACATAAGTTGATTGTTCTCTTTGGCATCTGCCTCTCTAAACTCTCACTCAGTACACACTTAATGAACACACATATAATAATATGCATATGGAAAGAGTATGGATTTTTTAATTCCAATTCCATCTCTCACTAGCCCAGAGATTTCAAACAAGTTATTAAACCTTTTTGAGTGAGCCTCAGTCTCCTCATTTATAAAGATTAGATGGTAATGTTTACATTTCAAGATTGGCATGAAGCTTTAATGAAATAATAGATGTATAGTGCCTGGTGCTATCTAACGTAGCAGATGCTCAGTAAATACTAAAGCTTACATTTTAATGGGGAAGGTAGACCTATATATAAGGAACTATAAAGCCAATATTCCATCATTTAATGTCAAAAGACTATATGGAAAACACTTTGGGAAAGCAGAGGGAACCAGAAAGACATCACAGAGGGGATGACTTGAGAGCAGAACCTTGCAGAGTTTAAGTTAGGCAGAGGTTAAATAAAGTAAGGTCCAGTGCCCACAGAGTTTGTCCATCCTGCATGAAACCTTCAGTGATGCTTCATACCTCCAACAAAAGATGCCTTGTCATTCACGATAATTTCAGAATAAAGAACATTCCTATAAATTAACAATTTTAGCTTTTTTGAATTCATATATAATCTTCTCTTTTTTTTCATCAAACTGTGACCTTTTGCAATGACTATATTGGTACACAAACTATAGGGAACTATTGTCTTAAACCATAGGTTCTCAACTGGTGATTTTTGCCCCATAAGGAACATTTGGCAGTGTCACTATCTTGAGACATTTTGGGGTTGTAACAACTGGGAAGCTGCTACTGGCATCTAGTGGGTAGAGGCCAGGCATACTGCTAAACACCCTACCCTACAATGTAGAAGCTAGGCCCCACCAAAGAATTATCCAGCCCAAAATGCCAGTAGTGCCAGTTGAGAAACTCTGCCTTCAGCACGGTGCTTTCTTTTCAACCTCCATACCTCTGTGCAGGTCCCTCCAGCTAGAGTATCTTCCTGTTCCTCTATAATCTTTACCTATAAAATTCTAACCATTCTTTAAAGTTTAACTTAGTTGTCCCCTTTCTAATTAAACCTTTTGTGATTGTGCTAGTGAAAATTGATCTTCTGTTTGACATCTAAAGAACTGTGTTACAGCACTATATACATACATACAGAAATACCCTGAAGTATGTAAGACTCCTAATGTCGCCACTGTAAGTATAAAAGCTGCACAAAGTCTACGTTTTTCTTTCCCATAACAGTTATCATAATGCCTTGTGCATAAAAAGCATACAATAAAAATTTGAGTAAATTAATATAGGCTTCTGAAATGATAGTACAATAAAATTTTCCAGAGAAATATTATAAAATTAAAAAGAGATTGTGGTTGAAAACCAATAGATAGTAGAACCCAACAGAATATGCCCTCTTCAACCAATGGTTAGCTGTAACTACTGGGTCATAGACTTACTTAAAAGTTATAGGTCCTGTAATACATGTTTTTGATTGCTTCTTATTGGAGCTTCTTTGTCCATTTTCTAGAATAATATTTGTCTCCACCAACAGTACTCCTTTTATGTCATTGAATATCTATCTTATCAGGAAGAAAGGTGATTTATTTTAATATCAATTTTAAATATTAAAAAATGTTTCCTATGTGTCTTGTGCTTTTGAAGAATTTAATACTGATGGCATATACAATGAGAATATTGCCAGAAAATTAGCCCTCCTTATGCCATATTTATACAAATAAATTTTTAAAAACAATTTACTTAGGCAAAATTATCAATACTGTTTTAGGTGCAAAATTTCCAATCAAATGGACAGCTCCTGAGGCCGCACTATATGGTCGCTTTACAATAAAGTCTGATGTATGGTCATTTGGAATTCTACAGACAGAACTGGTAACAAAGGGTAGGGTGCCATATCCAGGTAAGCTTGCATTTTATTTGCATTTTTATTTGCTTAATGGGATAAGCTTGCAAGTTATCCCATTAGTGACTTTAACTGGAATTTATTAGGATCAGAAATGTAAGGCGGAGGCCTTTTTTTCCTCTCTTTATCTTTCTCTTTTCTTCCCACCCTTCCTCTCTTTGTTTTGGTGTTGGATGGACAGCAAACTGATAGGGCAAGCACATTCACTAAGCTTTCTCCCTTAGGGCATTTTGCAAAAGGACTATTTACCTCTACTTTTCTCTCAGATAATAAATATATCTTCAGTATTCTGGGTCATCTTTCCCACACCCACAGCCCCCCTCTTCCAGGCCCTATCTTACAAGTTGTGATAACATAAGGTGAGCTGTAGATGAGGATGGGATTACAAAGGAATACAATAAAGGAACTTTGTAATAACTGAAAGAAGGTCAAACAGGTGATACTAGATAAAGTGTTTCAGGAAAGTGACTTGATATAAAGTCTCAGTAAGTATATTTGACAAAACCAGGACTATACCTCTTCTGAATTCCTATCTGAAAGTCCTTTCAGATACTATCTTGCCCCACTGTTCCTCATTAGCCCGAGTTTGGTAATGAATAACTGTTAATATCAGAACTTTGAAATAGTACCCTAAATTTTCATTAATCAATTGGGATTGGCTTTTGAAGGTCTTTAGTGTTGAAAGTAAGGTTTTAGGTGGAATGAAAAAAAAATTAGAGATTCTGAAACAGTCCAGCATTTTCTAAGCTTTTCTTGGTATACTTTGACAGTGAAAATTTATTTCTTTGTTAAAATAATCGTTTCACTAAGTAAACTTAATATATTTTGAATCAGTTTGTGTTTAGAGGATTTGTTCTGTTCTTTTTTTTTTCCCCCTTGGTTTTATTGAGAAATGATGACATACATCACTGTATAAATTTAAGGCATACAGCATGGTGGTTTGAACTACATATATTATGGAATGATTACCACAGTAGGTTCATTGTATGCTAGTGGTGTTTGGCATTGTTTTTAATGTTTAATTTTTTTTTAATGTGTTAGGTATGGTCAACCGTGAAGTACTGGAACAGGTGGAACGAGGATATAGGATGCCTTGTCCTCAGGGCTGTCCAGAATCCCTACATGAATTAATGAATCTTTGTTGGAAGAAGGACCCTGATGAAAGACCAACATTTGAATATATCCAGTCCTTCTTGGAAGACTACTTCACTGCTACAGAGCCACAGTACCAACCAGGAGAAAATTTATAATCCAAGTAGCCTAATATTTTATATGCACAAATCTGCCAAAATGTAAAGAACTTGTGTAGACTTTCTCACTTACGTACAGGAATCAAAAGAAGAAACTCCTCCTCACTCTGCATGTTTTTAATGGTAAACTGGAATTCCAGATATGGTTGCACAAAACCATTTTTTGTTGTTGTTCCAAGTGTTAAACTCTAAAGTACCAATGATGAATTTTCCAACTTATTTCAGGGTCCAGAGAAAGTATAGCTAAGATATCGATGACAGTGATAGCATGACAATGAAGAGCAACAACGCTACTGTTCATCCTTTATTTTATTCCCCAAACTCAGAATTGTTAAGAGAAAATTGTTTATTATTATAGAAAAAATTTGGGAAGAATGAAGTTACACCATAATGAAATCTAAAATCAAGGAATTTCATGGGACCAAATGATTCCATTCCATTTTAAAATTTTTCTTGCATTTATTCTTCTCAAAAGTTTTTTCTAAGTTGAAGTTAATATGCAGTTTTAACATATGCCTCCCTTTCATGGAAATGAGCAAGATTTTTAGAAGAAAAAAGGAATATAAACAACACCTAAATCTTGATTAAAGGTTAGCTAACAGCAGTGGGATTTGAAAGTATAATGCACTATGTTAATACTCAAACTCATGGAACTGGAAAGTAGAACTTTTACACTTTATTTTCTGAAAATAAAGCTCAGTTTAGAATAATGAAGGTAACTGGAAAGCGAGTTAATCTTTCATAAGTGTGCATTGACTTTTTTAAAGGCAATATATAATTGAAATTATACAATCCAATCCAAGTGGAAATCTTTTAATCTTTAGAATAGCATGAAAAAAGTAAGTCCCAACGTTTAAATAGGTATTGTGAGATATTGCTAAATATGTATTTATGGTGATGAGTGCCACAAATGTAAAATATCACTAGATCAGGGACTTGAATGCACTTTTGCTCTTATTGCATATAGACTAACAGAGAAGAAAATGTATTTAAAAGAAATATGAGGAAAAAAATGTGAAAGTTTTACAGATAGAGGAGATGGAATGTTATGTTTAATGTTGATATATGGAGTGACAAAATGGCTTTGCTGGCACTCAAAGCTTCTCACTTATCTATTTTTTGAAATTTAAGAATTATAAGGTATGATTATAAGACTAATCTAACCATAAACACTAAGTGACTGGTACAGCCTCAAAATAACTAAGTTAAGGCTTCCCACTAATTTCAGTGATACAGCTTTTATGCAAAATATTTTTTAACATCCAGTTTTCAAATTTGTGTTTGAATTTGCATTCACTTTTTAAATATACTTAATGGTGTTGTAGTTTTTCTCTTAGAATTAGTTGATTTATAGAGGAAAGCTTATTCAGAATAATAACAGTGGTGAAAAGGGGGGACAGTTTTTGCCCATTTGAAGTACACAAGTAAAGCCTATAAAATAAGACTGATTTTTATGACTAACAGAAATTCCAAAATATGAATTTGAATAGCAGGATTACTAGCTTAAGGATCTAGCAAAGGAACTGAATCTGACAAATAAAAGTTATGTTTTAAAGTACTCTTTTAGAGTCATACTCTACATAAAATAATACATTCGGTCCCCATATTTTAGGAATATAATTTTTAATTACCATCACTTACCTGATCATTAAATTTAATATCCTTTGTTACGATATCTATGTTGAAATTCAGACTATTTTTAAATGTGACCGTTGAACTTCATGCAAATTGGCAGCAGTTCTGGTACTGAAAATTGTGGTGGTTTCTTATGTTTACGTAACCTGCTTAGTATTGAATCCCTCTCCTAGAGGACTGTCCTATGAAAACTGCCCTTAATGTCTGCATCCTGTGACATCAGATTTTTCAAGGGCTTCATGTGAACTATGGTTTAATTTTTCTAGCATTAAAAAAGTATAACAAGATGATATGTTTATGTACTAATTAATTCTGTTCAGAAAAATAAGCCGGGAAAAGTTGTATTCATTAGGTTTTTATTAGGTTTTAATTGAATAGAGCTGTTCCTTGTAATATCAGTTGTATAGTAAGGAAATAACACTAACTCAATGTGTATTCGGTTTAAATGGTTATGTATTTTTAAATTGCCAAGAAAAATAAACAGCTTTGTACATTTGAAGATTTTTTCAACACGTTTTCACCTTTAATATCTTAATGTGGAACCTGACCCTTACAAAAAAAAAGTTGGTAAAACAACCTTTTAGCACAAACATTTTTTTAAATGAATAATGGTAGCCTAAAACAATATTTTTATAAAGTATTATAATACTGTTTTGTGGATAATTGAAATAAAAATTCTCATTGAATGTACCCATTTATCTGTTTTGCCACTATTCATACTTCCTCATCATATTTTTAATAGGTATTTAAAGCAAAGTATATTCTGAGTTTTTTTCCATTAGTAAAAGAAGTGTTCCGTTATATCTATTGAGCAGAATTAAGTCAGTTCTTTATTAAGTTCAGAACATCATTGAGCTCATTCTATGTGGTTAGTTTTCCATGTCAGATGAGTGACATTTTTTTTTTTAAGTTAAACCAGCAACTACAGGTAATGTACAGAGAAACTTAAGTGATTTAAGCTATTCATAGAGAATCTGTATTGAAGGATATAAATTAGAAGAACAACTTAATCATAAGGAATTTAATTTTTTTAAAAATGAAAACACATGAGCCTTATTTCTGTGTGTGTTTTAATTTGTATATATATAATGAAAATAAAATTATACTAAATTATGAATGGGCAATCACAAGCATTTGTTATTTTCAATAAGGTGTTAATTAGTATTACCTTTTATTATATGTTATCTAATATCATTAGCTTTGCTTTCCCTAATGATTTCAGAAGAGTAACATTTAATTAAACACATAATTTAGTAGACATTTATTAAATTTTTTATACTATAGTAGTGGCCCCTTAATATTTTCCTAGTTTGCTAGTTACCTTTTAATTTTGCAAGTAATTTTTGATGTTTCAGTTGTACATCTGTATGTTGTCTTTTTTATGCTTAGAAAGTCTTTTGTATCCTAAGATTAAATATTTATCTTTTGTTAAATTTTATGCTTTTCTTTTTTTATTAATATATTTTATTGATTATGCTGTATCACACTTGTCCCATTTTCCCCCCTTTACTCCCCTCCACCCTGCAAACCCTCTCCCACCCACATTCCCCCTCTTTAGTTCATGTCCATGGGTCATACTTACAAGTTCTTTAGCTTCTACATTTCCCATACTATTTTTACCCTCCCCATATTTTCTACCTACCATCTATCCTACTTATTCTCTGTACCTTTTCCTCCTCTCTCCTCCTCCCACTCCCCTGTTGATAACCCTCCATGTGATCTTCATTCTGTGGTTCTGTTCCTATTCTACTTGATTGCTTAGTTTGCTTCTATTTTTGTTTTAGGTGTGGTTAATAACTGTGAGTTTGCTGTCTTTTTACTGTTCGTATTTTTATCTTCTTTTTCTTAGATAAGTTCCTTTAACATTTCATATAATAAGGGCTTGGTGATGATGAACTCCTTGAACTTGACCTTGTCTGAGAAGCACTTTATCTGCCCTTTCATTCTAAATGAAAGCTTTGCTGGATAGAGTAATCTTAGATGTAGGTCCTTGACTTCCATGACTTGGAATATCTCTTTCCAGCTCCTTCTTGCCTAGAAGCTCTCTTTTGAGAAATCAGCTGGCAGTCTGATGGGAACTCCTTTGTAGGTAACTGTTTCCTTATCTTTGCTGCTTCTAAGATTCTCTCCTTCATTTTAATCTTGGCTAATGTAATTATGATGTGCCTTGGTGTGTTCCTCCTTGGGTCCAACTTCTTTGGGACTCTCTGAGCTTCCTGGACTTCCTGGAAATCTATTTCCTTTGCCAGATTGAGGAAGTTCTCCTTTATTATTTGTTCAAATAAGTTTTCCACTTGTTGTTGTTCTTCCTCTTCTGGTACCCCTATAATTCGGATGTTAGAATGTTTAAAGATGTCCTGGAGGTTCCTAAGCCTCTCCTCATTTTTTGGAATTCTTGTTTCTTCATTCTTTTCCGATGGGATGTTTCTGTCTTCCTTCTGGTCCACTCCATTAAATTGAGTCCCAGTTTCCTTACCATCACAATTGATTCCCTGCACATTTTCCTTTATTTCACTTAGCGTAGCCTTCATTTTTTCATCTAATTTGCGACCAAATTCAACCAATTCTGTGAGCATCCTGCTCACCAGTGCTTTGAACTGTGCATCTGATAGGTTGGCTATCTCTTCATCACTTAATTGTATTTTTTCTGGAGCTTTGATCTGTTCTTTCATTTGGGCCATTTTTTTTTTTCTCATCGCACCTGTTATTTAGTAAGGGATGGAGCCATGGGTGTTCACCAGGGCAGGGCAACCCACATTACTGGGTTGTGATGCTGTATGTGGGGTAGGGGTCCAAGAGAGAATAATGGCGCTTGCTCTGCTCTCTGCAGGATTTCAGTCACTTCCCCCACTACCCACAATCAAATTGGGCCCTTCTGGTGCAGAGTCCCTGGTCAGTGGGCTTGTGTACATCCTAACACCCTGTGGGTCTCTGCAACGAACTCTCCTGTGAGGCTGGGAGTTTCTCCCGGCACTGCAACCCCCACAGGTTCTTACAGCCAGAGGTTTTGAGTCTTTCTTTTCCCGTGCTGGAACCCTGGGTTGGGTGGTCTGTCTGGCTCCCTAGTTGTTCCTCCCAGTTCATCCACACAAAAATGTGGGACTGCCAGTCTGTTAGCTGCCGCCTTGCTGAGTCCTCTCGGCCTCTGCTGCCCATCTCTGACCTGCCTACTAGTCTGGATGAATGTTTCTTCTTTAACTCCTTGGTTGTTGGACTTCCATACAGCTCAATTTTCTGGATTTTCTGCTGTTTTTTGTTTTTAAATTTTTTGTTCTTCTTTTATTGTACGAGGAGGTAAAGTGTGTCACCCTATGCCTCTATCTTGGCCAGAAGTCTCTAGACTGTTACTGGTATTTATCAAATTTTTTTCTGCATCTATTGATATGATCATGTGATCTTTATCCTTCATTTAGTTTCTGTGGTATATCACATTTATTGATTCACAGATATTGTACCAACCTTACATTTCAGGAATTAATCACACACATCATGGTGTATGATTTTTTTTTAATGTACTGCTGGATCCTGTTAGCTAATATTTTGTTAAGGATTTTATCATCTCTGTTCATCAGGGATATTGGCCTATAATTTTCCTTCTTTGTAGTATCTTTATCTGCTTTTAGAATTACTATAATGCTGGCATCATAAAATGAGTTTAGGAATCTTCCCTCCTATTGAATTTTTTTGGAAGGGTTTGAGTAGGATTGATGTGAGTTCCTCTTTGAATGCTAGTCCAGGACTTTTGTTTGCTGGGAGTTTTTTGGTTACTGCTTCAATTTCATTAGTTATAATCTGTCCATTCAGATTTTCTGATTCTTCCTGAATCAGTTGTGGAAGAATATATGTTCTCTAGGAATTTATCTGTTTCATCTAAATTGTCCAATTTGTTGGCATATAGTTGTTTGTAATTTTTTTTACAGTTCTTTGTATTTCTTTGGTGAGAGTTGTTACTTTCATTTCTAATTTTATTTGAGTTCTTTTTTCCTGGTGAGTCTGGTTAAAAGTTTGTCAATCTTGTTTATCTTTTTAAGGAACCAGTGTTTGGTTTCATTGATCTTTCATGTTGTTTCTTTGGACTTTATTTCATTTATTTCTGCTCTGATCTTTATTTCCTTTTTCTAACTCACTTTGGGCTTTGTTCATTGTTCTTTTTCTAGTTTCTTTAAGTGTAAGATTAGATTGTTTATTTGAGATTTTTCTGGTTTCTTGAGATAGGCCTGTAATGCCATACATTTCCCTTTTTGGACTGCTTTTGCTCTGTCCTATAGATTTTGGGTGGTTGTATTCTTATTTTCATTTATTTCGAGGTATCTTTTGATTTCTTTCTTGATTTCATTGTTAATCCATTCATTGTTTAATTAACATGTCATATAGCCTACCTGCCTATTTGTGTTTCTCACTTTTTTTTCTTGTGATTGATTTCTAGTTTCATACCATTATGGTCAGAGAAGATGCTTTATATTTCAGTCTTCTTAAACTTATTGAGACTTGTTTTGTGTCCTAACATGCAGTCTAACCTAGAAATATTCCATGTGCTCTTAAAAAGAATGTATATTCTGTTGCCATGGGTGAAATGCTCTGAATATATCAATTAAAATTAAATCCATTTGATCTAGTGTGTCATTTAAGGCTGCTCTTTCCTTGCTGATTTTCTGTCTGGAAGATGTATCTGTTGTTATAAATGGGGTGTTAAAATCCAATACTATGATTCCATTACTGTCATACTCTCCCTTTATGTCCATCAAAATTTTTTTTTACATATTTAGGTGTTCCTCTGTTGGGTGCATAAATGTTTACAAGGGTTACATCCTCTTGTAGGATTGCTCCCTTTATTATTCTGTAGTGTCCTTTGCCTCTTACTATAACCTTGGTTTTGAAGTCTGTTTTGTCAGCTATAACTATTGCTACCCCAGCTTTTTTCATTTCTATTGCATGAAATATCTTTTTCCATCCCTTTATTTTTGTATCTTTTTGTATACAAAAAGATATCTTTTTGTGTCTGTTTGTATCTTTTGTTTTGAGATGGGTCTCTTGTAGACAGCATATATCTGGGTCTTGTTTTGTTATCCATTCAGCTATCTTATATCTTTTGATTGGAGCATTTAAGGCATTTATATTTAAAGTGATTATTGATAAGTACATCTTTATTGCCATTTTATTTTCTTAACTTATGTTCCTATGTCATTGTCTCCTCCTCTTCCTCCTTTTTTTCTTTCTTCTTCTTTCAAGCCCTTTAACATTTCTTATAATACTGGCTTGGTGGCAACTCCTTTTGCTTTTTCTTGTCTCGGAAACTCTTTATTTCTTCTTGAATTTTAAATAATAGCCTTGCTGGGTAAAGTAGTCTGTGTTCTGAGTCCTTGCTTTTTATCACTTTGAATATTTCATGCCAGTCCCTTCTGGCCTGAAATGTTTCTGTTGAGAAATCAGCTGTCAGTCTTACAAGAGCTCCTTTGTAAATAACTGTCTTTCTGTTGCTGCTTTAAAGATTCTTTCTCTGTCTTTAAAGTTTGCCATTTTAATTATGATGTGTCCTGGTATGGACCTCTTTGGGTTTATCTTCTTTGGAACTCTACACTTCCTGGACTTGTGTGTCTTTTTCTATCACCAGGTTTTGGAAGTTTTCAGTCATTGTTTCTTCAAATAGTTTCTTGATCCCTTGCTCTCTCTTCTTCTGGTACCATTGTGATGCATGTTGTCCCAAGGTTCCCTTAAACTATCCTCATTTTTTTTCTTTTTGCTGTTCTGATTGGGTATTTTCTGCCACCTTGTCTTTCAAATCACTGATTTGACCCTCTGTTTTATCCAACCTATTATTTGTTCCTTCTAGTGTATTCTTCATTTCAAATATCGTATTCTTCATTTCTGACTGGTTCTTTTTTATGTTTTCTATGTCCTTTTTCATGCTGTTGTAGTTTTCACTAAGTTCCTTGAGCATCCTTATAACCATTTTCTTGAACTCTATAGCTGATAAATTGCTTGCCTCAATTTCATTTAGCTCTTTTTCTGGAGATTTCTCTTGTATTTTCATTTGTGACATGTTTCATTGAATCTCAATTTTTGCTGCCTCTTTGTGTTTGTTTCTGTTTATTAGGTAGATCTGCTATGACTTTCAGTCTTGGTAGGGTGGACTTATGTAGTAGTTGTCCTGTGGGACCCTGTGATGCAGTCTCCTCAATCACCTGAGATGGTTGCTTCAGAAATTTCCCTATGTGGATTATGTGGGCCTTCCTATTGTTATTGACTCTTGATTTCTATTGGCCTTTTCATGCATGGGTCTGATTCTCAGTCTGACTGACTGAAAATCAACTCATACCTCAGTATATGAGCTGCTCTGCAGATGCTGACCCCATGAAGCAGAATACGTCTTAGCAAGGTATGGTGCCTGCTGAGTTTTCCCTTTAGATAAACTGCTTGTTGAGCTTCTTGCAACCGGCTCAGATGTTATTTGAAGCTGGCCACTGGGTGTGTTGGTTCAAGGGCCTTTTGGGAGGAACTCTCAGGCAAGGCTATATCAGATATTGCCTGTGACTGGCCCTTGGCAACTTGTTTGCAATTACAAAGTGATCCATAGTTCATCACTGCCTCTGCTGGGGCTTGGTGTGCATAGAAATAAATGAGCTGTGTACCAAGGATGGCTTCTACCAGCACCATCCTACCCATTTACTAGGGGCAGGACAGCAAAAGTCTCAAGGCACCCAAGATCTGCCTCCACTTGCACACTGCCTGTTTGGCTCAGTCACTGAAAGAGCCTCTGGCAATACTCAAATCACATGAGGTACGTTCTCAGTCACCAGGCAGGAGTGGGTGGTGTTCACCAGGTTGATACAGGTTCAAATTTGGTTTCAGTGAATCTTAGGCCAATCAGCAAATGTCCCAGGTTATACAATGCCTAGTTGCCACCTTCTGGGTCCTTGCACACCTTTGTGGTAGGGTGGGGTCTCATGGAGTAGTCAGGGTGAGACCAGCAGAGTTTTTTAGGTCCAAACAGACCAAGATTTGGCCATGTGCTACAGAAATAATGTCCTCTGTCTTAGAGTCACGTCACTCAGTCTGTGCCAGATTCTTTCTGGAGCCTATTCTCAGCAAGGTAGGTTGCTGGGAGTCCAGAAGATGGGGCTGAATTCAGTGTATCCTGAAAGCATACAATATCTTGGCTGTGGTAAATAATGTGTCAGTGAACATTGGGGTATATGTATCTTCAAGTTAGTGTTACCATTTTCTTCTGATAAATACCCAGAAGTGGAATTACTGGACCATATGGTAATTTGATTTTCAACTTTTTGAGAAATCTCCAACCTGTTTTCTGTAGTGGCTGCACCAATTTACATTCCCACAAACAGTGACAAGGGTTCCCTTTTTTCTGCATCCTCACCAACATTTGCTGTTGCTATTGTTTTGTCTTTTTGATAATAGCCATTCTGACAGGGATGAGGTATATCTCATTGTGATTTTGACTTGTATTCCTTGATGTTTAGTGATGTTGACTACTTCCTCTAATTCATGTGTACATCAGTACTCAGTCAAAGATTAGGAGGGATCCTTATGTGCTCTGCTTCTCAAACTGTAGCCACATTGGCCTCCTCTAATATATATAAACATTTGTCTCTTCAATTCAGCAAAACTGCAGGGCTCTGTTTGGGTCACCTCTTTTGCACTGTGGCCTGCAAACAGCTCCTAGACAGTAAGTTGGGGCCATTGAAGGGTCCTTTGTGTCGTCCTCTGAGATCACAGTCCCACTGTCTGTATGGTTCAGTGTCTGAAGTCCCTCCAAACATTTCAGCTGGTTTTCTAGCTGTATAACATGGGAGTATAAATCCTGTCCCTGTTACTTTATGTTTCCTAGAAATAACAGTGCTATTATAGTTTTAAAAAAAAAATTAAATGACAGTATTTGGAATGGCTAGGTAGCCAGGCCTGTCACTATTAGTCAGCTAATAACATTAGTAACAATTTTCCCCAAAATATTCACAATTTGCCTTGGGAGATTCCTAGATGGAATCTGGGGGATGGTGGTAAAAGCAGGGCAGATCCTAAAGCAAATCCTGATTATCACAAGGAAAACAAAAAATGGAGTTTATTCTGACATTTCCTCCCAGAATTCAGCCCTGAACAGGACTCTAAAATGAAAGCTCAGGATGGACACAAGCCTCCTAACCTAAACAAAAAACTACCAACGCAGCTGTGCAGCCACCACATGCCC
This sequence comes from Anoura caudifer, assembly GCA_004027475.1. Taxonomy (NCBI): domain Eukaryota; kingdom Metazoa; phylum Chordata; class Mammalia; order Chiroptera; family Phyllostomidae; genus Anoura; species Anoura caudifer. Next base: position 49,048 of record PVKU01006077.1, read on the forward strand.
ACCACCCCCTCAACAATCACCAGAAACAAGTTTTCAAAATCTAACTTCATAGAAAGACAAAATGTGATTCTCAACACTAAGTATAAGCAGACGTGAACACTAATGTGAAGAAAACCAGTACCATGAAGGAAAAGAAATCAACAATCAAGAACTAACATTTGAGGAACCAAATGTAATAAAGGAACCAAGTAAAACCTTTATTTAAGACCATGTGGCATCCATTTTTCACAAGAGGTGATGGTACTATGAAAAGAAAACTTGGATATTCAAAATAACACCAAAGAAAAATTAAACAATTTGGTTGAATAAAAGAATGAATGCAGTTGGAGATCAAATCAGTGAGCCAGAATATTAAAGAAAAAGGAACTCAGATGAACAGAGTCAAAAAAAATTTAGTTGAAAAATTCTGGCCAAGATGGAGGCATAGGAGGACACACTGTGCTTCCTCTCACAACCAAAATTAAGGACAACAAAGATTTAGAAACAAGAAAACAGCCAGAACTGACAAAATTGAACTGTACAGAAGTCCAACAACCATTTATCCACACCGGTAAGAGAGGCAGAGTGGCGGCAGGAAAAAGTGGAGGTGTGGACCTGGGCACGCAGGCGGCAGCAGCTGGAAGACCCCAGGCACACAGGCGGTGGCTAGTGGACCCTGGGCACATGATGGCAATGGTGCAGACTCAGTGAGGCCGCGCAAGGCAGCTGGCTGACCAGGTGGTCCCACATTCACGCACAGGTAATCTAAGAGAAGGGGAGCAGCAGAAGGGACTGGAATCCGAGAGAGTGGAGCAAGCGCTATTGTTCCCTCTCTGACCCCTGCCCCTAGGTACAGCGTCACTACCCAGCGACTGGGCTGCCCCGCCCTGGGGAACACCTAAGGCTCCACCCCTCACTAGTAACAGCGGTGACTGGACCAAAAAAAAAAACAAAACACCAGAAACAAAAATGGCTCAAACCGGAGAACAAATCAAAGCCCCAGAACCAATTCATCTAAGTGACCAAGAGATAGCCAGCCTATCAGATGCACAGTTCAAAGCCCTGGTGATCAGGATGCTCACAAAATTGGTTGATTTTGCTCACAAATTAGATGAAAAAATGAAGGCTACAATAAGTGAAATGAAAAACACACAGGGAACCAATAGAGATGGGAGGGGAACTGGGACTCAAATCAATGGAGTGGAACAGAAGGAAGAAAGAAACAACCAACCAGGAAAGAAGGAAGAAACAATAATTCCAAAAAATGAGAGCCTTAGGCACCTCCAGGACATCTTTAAACATTCCAACATCCGAATTATAGGGGTACCAGAAGGGGAAAAAGAACAACAACAAGTGGAAAACTTATTTGAACAAATAAAGGAGAACTTCCTCAATCTGGCAAAGGAAATAGACTTCCAGGAAGTCCAGGAAGCTCAGAGAGTCCCAAAGAAGTTGGACCCAAGGAGGAACACACCAAGGCACATCATAATTACATTAGCCAAGATTCAAATGAAGGAGAGAATTCTAGAAGCAGCAAGGGATAAGGGCACAGTCACCTACAAAGGAGTTCCCATCAGACTGTCAGCCGATTTCTCAAAAGAGACCTTCCAGGCAAGGGGCTGGAAAGAAGTATTCCAAGTCATGAAAGTCAAGGACCTACATCTAAGATTGCTCTATCCAGCAAAACTGTCATTTAGAATGGAAGGGAAGATAAAGTGCTTCTCAGATAAGGTCAAGTTCAAGGAGTTCATCATCACCAAGCCCTTATTATATGAAATGTTAATCTAAGAAAAAGAAGATAAAAAATATGAACAGTAAAAAGACAGCAAACTCACAGGTATTAAGAACCACACCTAAAACAAAAGCAAACTAAGCAAACAGAACAGGAGCAGAAGCACAGAAATGGTGATCACATGGAGGGTTAGAAACAGAGGAGTGGGAGGAGGAGAGAGGGGGAAAAGGCACAGAGAATAAGTAGCATAGATGTTGGGTAGAAAATAGACAGGGGGAGGGCAAGAATAGTATGGGAAATGTAGAAGCTAAAGAACTTATGACACATGGACATGAACTAAAGGGGGGGAATGTGGGTGGGAGGGGGGTGCAGAGTGGAGGGAAACGAAGGGGGGGAATGGGACAACTATAATAGCATAATCAATAAAATATATTTAAAAAAGAAAAAGTTACATGGGTATGAATGTGTGAACACATGCTGGGAAGTAAGAAACATTCCTGTTACAGTAATGGTGACTTGTCACCTGAGTCAAGGAGAACGGGTCCCTGAGGGCTCTAATTCACAGTATAATGCAGTGCTTCTTAAGAGAGTGGAGGGCACATTGATGTTCATTACCCTACCTGTGTTCTCGTGTACCTGAAATATTTTATAAAAGTAGGCCTTGTTTAAAAAAATGCCATCTAAACAGTTACACATTTAAAAGAATCCTTTATTCTGAGATTACATTCTTCCTGACTTTTAAAATCATTATGTGTCTTTCTTATATGTTATTATAGTAAATGACATAAAAAACTCCCAGTTGGCAATCCTTGTGGATCTCCAGATAAATGTTTAAAGTGTTGCTGGCTTGTAAAACCCAAGTGCCTGATCTAGTGCAACTTCCACTGCCTCTCTGAGGTGTAGCAGCTGAGGGGAAACTCAGTCTGTCCCAGCCTGGATCTTCTCATCTGTGTAATGAGATCCACTTCTTACATGTAAATGAGATACTTGTGAAGAGCCTGGCACAGAAAAGGTTGTCACTAAGTATTAGCTGTATTACTATTTATATATGAGGAAACTGAAGCAGAAGAGGCTCTGACTGAGCCTTTCCGCCACTTTGAATTTGTGAAGTGTTAAAGGGCCTGGTTTACTGTAGAATGGAATTTATCTCTGCTTTTGAGTGATCTATGACCTATAGGTCAGGAAATACCTGACACCTGTGTTGCAAACTTATAAATCCTTAAGTATATGTCCCCAAGGGATATGGAATATGTTGTATGCTGATTATCGAGTGCCTTCTTCAGAGAATGTGCTCCTTTGCAGTTCTTGGTGGCGCTGCTGTAACTCTCATGATTGCTCCCTGTGCCTCACGGCATGCTGCACTCGGCGATTCAGCTGCATTCGGCACTTGGCAGCAGAGTGAGCCTTCCTGATCACAGGCAGTTTATTTTCATGAAGGAGCCTTGAAACTGTTCCCCAAATCTGTTCAAACAAAGGGTTCCAGTTATAATTTATCAGTCTTTTAAGACACGAGGAGTGCTCAGGCCTGCAGTGTATTTACATGTTGCTTGCTTGTCCAGGCCCTTTCTAAGGTTCGAGAGTCCCAGGGCTATGGTCTGACAGCCCAGCTCCAGCTGACCCCTCCACCTCCCAGCCATACTTTTCCTCTCCTATCCCCATTGTCTGCTGAGCCTCCTGGAGTGGCTGTTTCAGACCCTTGTCTTCCTCCTCTGGCCTTCAGTCCTACACCCCCAGCAGTTAGAAGACATTGCCCACTGCATCATCAAGAAGACTGAAGACAAATGCACCCTTGGCACCATCTCCACACATCAGTCTCCGAACCAGCCCTATCCTCTTCCCTTTTATTTAGTAAACCGTGTCCTCACAAACTAATCTATTCTCCTCTGTCCCCATTGCCACCCTTCTTGATCCCCTGACCCCCATTCTTATCACCTCCATCTCCGGTATTTTCATCTTGAGTCTCTCCCTTTCCAATGGTTTCTTCCCCATCCACATGGACAGGGCTTGCCACTTGTGGAACACACTTTACTCAACCCCAACACCTCTCTACCCCCTTCTGTTTCTGCCCCTTCCCTACCAAACGCTAAATTGCTGTTTCATTCCTGTTGCCTTTGATCTGTACATCTGCTTCCTCCTTAATCTGAAGTCTCCTTCTGTCTCCTTCCTTCCTTCTTTTGTTATTTCTCTTGTTGAATCCTTTTGCTATTTCTGCTCCCATGGCCCTTTATTCACTTGCGGCTGCCCATCTTCCTGCCATCTCTCTGCTCCACTGGCCTCCTGCCTTTCTGACTGCTCCTTCTCCCACACAGAACCCCTTTTTTCCTCTCCCGGGCTTAGGTCTAGGCCTTTCCAATTAAACTGTGCTCTTCCATTAAACCCCCTCCATGTTTAGGGTTTCAGCACCACTTTTATGCCAAAGATGCTCACGTCCCATTTCTGCATCTTCCCTCTTTCCTCAAGTCCAGCTACCATTTGGGCACTTCCTGTTGAATTTTTCACCTTCATGCTAAGCACCATCCATTGAAATCCAAAGTTACCACCCTCCATACTATGCCTGGATCTTCCTTCTCATCCTTCTGGATCATTCTGCCAGTTACAAGGACTCAAAAGCTTCAAGTCACTTTCAGCTCCTCCTTTGACCCTCACTGAAGGCTTCAGTGAAGGGTTTCCTTTTTCTCTCCATGTAGCCTAGAAACTTCCATAGGTCTTTAATTCTTGGAGTCTCCCTCTGAGCCTTATGTCCCAACTTCTCTCTCAGGAACCCAATGTTTAGACCAAACCAGAGTAGTCACCAACTCTTAAATATACTCCAGCCTTCCCCTTTTCTGTGCCTTCCCTATCTTCACCTGACATAAGGTATTCTTTCCTCCCAGATTTTTCATGCCCCTTCCCATTGCTGCAAAGCTCCCTATCCACCCCACCCAGCTCAGATTCTGCTTTCATCATAAAGCTCTTCTAGCCCTGGCTGGTGTAGCTCAGTGGATTGAGTTCAGGCCTGAGAACCAAGGGTCACAGTTTCAATTCCCAGTCAGGGTTCATGCCTGCATTGCAGGCCAGGTCCCCTGTAGGGGGGGGTGTGCGAGAGGCAACCACACATTGATGTTTCTCTCCTCTTTCTCCCTTCCCTTCCCTCTATAAATAAATAAATAAAATCTTTAAAAATAAATAAATAAAAACAAAGCTCTTCTAGCTCCCAGTGCATTCAGCCAATAGTGTTCTTTGTCTGGCTTTCATCATTTGCATCTCTCCCAGAGGCTTACCATGTTCTGCCTCACAGTATTAGAGTTTCTGTAACCATGACTTCTAAACCAGAACTTCTTCAGGAGCAGACACGTCTTGCCCCTCAGCAACCTACCTGCACAATCTCTGATATGCAGCTGGTGCTCACCACACCATCACACCAACTGCTCTCCACTGGCCCTCTACACGCCAGCCACAGGCCTCCTGTTGTCACGTATGCCTCCTCTCCCTCCTGAACATGGGGATTTCAATTCCACCTCTTAAACTAAGTTTCCTCAACTGTAAGATAGGGATGATGGCACCTACTTTATAATATTGCGAGGATTAAGTTAAATGATGTAAAGCTCTCAGAATAGTGTGCCTAGAATAATAAATATAACAACAAAATAGTAATAAATAATCCCAATGCAAATTTCTTCAATAATTGCATCATCCTACATTTTTTTAATTTTTATTTTTTAAACACATTCAGGTCTTCTGCCTGGTTTTGGGGGGTCTTCATTATTTGCCCCCACTCCACCCATACAATCTTGTCTTCATTCATTTGCAAAGGAGTGCTCTCATGGGCCTGTTACTTCTCTGTCTCACAAGACCTCTGAGTTTCATATCTATCTCTTCTCCGCATGCCTTCATCTGCCCCTTTGCCCACACAATTGTCTTGGTCCCCTTCTTCAACTTTGCTCTTCTTCCTTGAACTTCTGTGATACTTCTACCTGACCACTCATCAGCACATAAACTTGTACCATCATAGCAGTTGTTGTCACCTGATTCTTGTGTGTTAGCTTTTTCTCTCCAGTGTATGAGAAATTTCTAGAAACAGATTTGTGGTTTTTTACTTCTGCATCCCCCCGTATTGACAAGTAGTGTAGGGTTTCATAATCATCAGTTAGTAAATGCTTATTATCAAAATGCCATTTGATAGAAAGTTTTTTTTAAGAACAAAATAGTAAACAGGTTAATTTGTCTTCAAGTTTTAATTTTTCATTTTTCCTCAGTAATCTCTGAATTTATGCCTTTGTCTTTTCCAGTTTTATAAGAGAACTTTCTTATAGAAAGTTCTTAGATTTCAGAATTTGAAGCTGCTTGGGTAACTATTCAAAGAACTGACCAATAGCTGTGGGTGAAACTTCTGGGTGTAAAACTGAGCTGACTTTCTTTCCAGAACATTTAAATGGCATTAAAAATGTACACATTATACTTGTTAAAATAATTTTACTCCTTTGGGAGAATGTCCCTTTTGTCCATTCAGAGTGCCCACATTTTCTTTGGGGTAAATCCAGGGTTCCATCCGATTGGAGCTTTTCTTGCATGTCTCCCATTGTAGTTTCTATTCTTAGTGATGTCATTGTCAGGTTTCAGATTTCTCACATGTGTTGTACGGGTGGGGGTTGGGGACATTTTCCTTGCAGCACACAGACCCTGACTACTCGGCTGCCTATGTCGTCTTAGAGACTGATGCCGAGATGGACTCAAGAGGCATGGAATTACTTTCACTCTGTGAAAAGGCACTGAAGTTGGTGAGTTGGACATTTTCTTACAGTTCCAGAATGCTTACATTTTAGATTTCAGTTCTGACCTTATTTTTCTCAGTATTTACTGCTCAAAGTGAGTATTTCATTGGGAGAAATTAAAAAGTGGCTGTATTTGGCCCCTCTCCTTGTAGTCATGGATAGACTGCAGGAAAATCCTCTAATCTCAGCCCATTTCTCTGCAGAGCTTTGAGGACCTGTACTAGGTGAGTGACTGAGGGACATGAGAGGGACAGACATGCACTCACACAGCAAGTCTTATGGTGATGTGCACAGTGAGTGTCTAACTTTTCAAAATACTTCATACTGAGTTGACTTCAAATTCCTTACTCTTTGGCCCTGCTCAATTTCAGAGCTCTCTTCTGGGAGGAGCAGATTGTGTAGGATGCACATTAAGCCATGAATTAATTAGTCATTCTTCTCTCAGAGCTAGACCAGAGCTCAGTGGTGGTCTTGGGGCCCTCATTCTTCAGAGATAAGGAAATTGAGGCCCAGAGAGTTATACAGAACCCCCTGACTGCCCAAAGTGCTTTCTCTCCAGAACATTTAAATGCAAATTATTTGGGGTTTTTCCCTCAATGCATAATTCATGCATGGGATACAAAATTCAAGAAGTACAAAAAAATGACCTTTGCAAGATCAATTGCAATGGATCATTGGGGACAAAACCAAATTGTGATAAGTTGAAGAGTCAGGGTCTGGGAAGGGAGAACACAGATTCTCTAACTTTGGTGGTGCTTCTCCTGTCAATATTTGCGCTGTCAGCTCTCTCTTAGTTGTAGAATCAAAGTCTTGCCCCACTATAAGATTTTAATATTGTCAAGCAGATAAAAGGAGAGGGGGTGGGGAGACAGAGAAAGAGAAAGCCAAGGGACACCTTCTTGATCCTTAAGTGGATACCACCAAGGTGGCCACTGCTCTCCATAGGGTGGCATTCTGTTATGCCATCAGCCAGTTCTTTTGCAACTTCTCTTCAGTGCTCCTGTGTATCAAAAACTTTGTCAGGCACTGGAGATAATAATTTTAACAAGACAGAGAAAGGAGCCGTGGCCAGATGGCTCAGTTGCTTGAAGTATCATCCCATACACTAAAGGGTTGTGGGTTCAGTCCCTTATCAGGGCACCTGCCTAGGTTGAAGGTTTGATCCCCTGTTGGTTGGGCGCATTCAGGAGGCAACCAATTGATGTTGCTCTCTCACATCAATGTCTCTCTTTCTCCCTTCCTCTCTCTCTTTAGAAAAAAAATCAATAAAAAAAATGTATCCTCAATGAGGATTAAAAAAGAGAGAGGAAGGAGAACAGAGTTCAACATACAAAAAGAAGGAATGCATAAACTTCTCAGGGTGACATACATAAAAGAAATAATAATGCAGTGTGAAAATAACCATTTTTTAAAAGTGGGTACAAGTTACATGGAAAAAAAAATTAATTCATTGTCCAAGACGGTTAGGGATGGCTTCAGAGCAAAGGTGAAGCTTTGAGATGAGTGTTGAGGGGTGACCAGGAAATTTGCCAGGCAGAATAAGGAGAATCAGCCATAATTCCCTGTCTTCTTCATCAAGTCAATGGTTTACTGTTAATGTTTCCCCCAAGGCAGTGACCGTTGGCCATGATAGGTTTGTGAGCTGTGTTTCAGCTTTTCCTATGATTTTACTTGTCTCTGGTCTAAATTGAGCACTTTACAAAGCTGCTTTCTCCATACTGCAAACCATACAGCACAGTCCCCAAAGGGTATGAAAAACTCAGTAAGGTCAGAAGATTTGTTATGGGATGGACCATTGTAACTACTCTGTTAAGAGCCAAGACTTTGCATTTTGCTGACTCACAGAGGAGGGTCCCTGCAAACGCTGCATGCTCCTAAGACATATGAGGCTCTTGTGGGCTGGTTGCTGAGGTCAGCGCTTCAGAGCCTTCACAGACCTTCCCCCTTCTTCCCCCACCCCACCCAGCTGTCCCGATAGACATCTCAGGCAGGGGTAAGTCCATTTCCATCTCTTTATGACTTTAATAAGTGGCTCTTTTGTGATGATGTTGTTAGCTTCTGCCTTTTTCAGACCACAACATCACAGAATCCATTTTAACATTAACCTTACTGTGTATATCAGGTGACTCACTGCAGTCTCACTGAATGTGTTACAGGGCACTCGCATTAAAGATCGCATTAGCTTATCACTCTTCTCCTACAGTTTTTATCAGATTACTTACCTAATCATTTTTTTATGATTAAAAAAAGAAAATAGTCTTTCCTCATTACTGTGAAGAAAGTGCTTATGTGTGTGTGAAAGAGAAAGATGGAGAGAGAAAGGAAGGGAGAGTGGGTGGGTAGGTTATGACGGGTTTTTTAAAAATGTATAGAGTAGACTGATATAGTTTTAAGTAGGAAAAGAAAAAGAGAAAAATTTTGTAAAGAGACCAAAAACGGCCTTACACGTTCACACCAGCACTCAGGTTCAGCCACTGTGGTCCTGTGGTCATCCATAGGCTCTACTGGCTTGTCCCACCACCTGCGGTGGAGGGTCCCAGGATTGAGTCCTGGGTGGATGTAGCACAGGAGAGAACCCTTGGGTTTAGTCAGCAAGAAGCTGACTTCAAGGGCCAGTTTTTTCCCCAGATGAATTTCCCAACTATCGCATCAAACATTCAAACCTGAAGTGGACTTTTTCTTCACACTGAATCAGACCACAACAACCCAAACTTCTATCAAATGCACCAAAGTTAGTTAACTTCCTGCAGTGGCCTCAGTTTGAGCAAGGAAAATCCACATTCTATAGATCAGCGATTTTCAACTGGTGTGCTGTGGCTTAAAACATGCAATGCCTATTTACCTGCATTTTGCCATGTACAATGTGCACTTATTTTGCCAAAATTTTTGAGAGAAAAATAAGGATGTACATTATACATGGGTAGTACTAATTCTGTATCTATGTACATGTTTTTAATTATTTTATTTATGCTTATGCATTAAAAGTGTGACTCTAGAAAGCAATGACAATATCCATATGCAAAATAATACCCTGGAGTATGATAATCAGTTTTGTCTATAAATATAAATACATAAAAATTAAATTTAAAAAATTAAAGATTTTTTTCCCTGAAAGTTTGGGCCAAAAACGTGGGTGTGCATTATACATAGTAAAATACGGTAGTCAGGGGCACTGACCTCTTTTCCCGTAGATTGTCAAATTAAAAAATGACTTTAGAAAAAAATGGCAACAGCCAAAACAATAGCTGTCTCATGTGAATGAATCCAAATTATACCTTTTTTTTTGTCAGATGGACAAAAAAATTAACATATTTTTGCTGTGTTGCAGAATTTTAATAATTACTTTATGTGTGCCATGAGAGGAAAGAGGTTGAGAATCACTACTCTAGATGAATGTATTACTGTGGCTTGTGCATCTCTTAGAGATGTGAAAGATGAGCTCATCCTTAACTTTAGTTAATGCATTTGCCCTTGCAACACAAATCAGAGGTGAGCTTCAGTCAACACTTTCTAGCAACAATCTCATCCATGAGATGAAGGTCTGATGTAGGTAATAATACACCTCTGAGTCGCTGACTTCCTCTTTAAATGGCTTTAATCCAAGCACCAACCATCAAGGATGGAGGAGGATTTTGTCTTCCCACAACTCTGGGGTTTGACTGTCTGAACTATAATGATTCTGTATCTCACTAATAAAACCCTGAGAGAACACAGCATGGTTGGTTTAGCCCTAAGTGCTCCATATGAGAGCAAGTACATTATTGTCTGAGAGCTATTTCACCCAGAGGCTAGGCACGTTCTAAGAGCATGTTTCAAATACTTTCAAGGGTCCCTCTCCTAGGATATGATTGGTAGTAAAACTGTACCTGAACAATTATCCTATTAAATTACCTGAGATTTTAATATTGAAGCAATGGCAACACCAGAAAACAAGTTTATCAAAATTTTTTTCAATAAAATAATTGCTTTGGGGTAAGTTGGCGATTTGATTATTTTGGCCATGTACACATAAACAAAGTGTTCTACTGAGCAAAGGATATCAGGAATAGAAATTCCCATTCAATTTGTTACTTTACTTATTTTTCATCTGAAATAACAAAATTAAAGCCTTTTTAAGTATAACACCAAAAATAAATACTTGGTGGTAATGCTGACCCAGATTAAATTTAACTTCAAATTATTTATGAAAAATATAAGTCAGTAGTAAGAAACTTCATGTTTATGAATAGTATTTTCATGTACTTGAACATTTTACATCTATTAGGCTAATTGCAAATTCACTTTATTTCATCTTTAATAGCATGTTATGTTGTGAATTCAAGATATTTTCTATACTTGACAATAATGAAAAGGCAATTTAAAAAATTCTGTAAGTTGGTCCTCTTCTTCCTTTGGAACAATGAACTAGCAAAGTTTGGTTTTTGATTTGACTATCAGGACACTTTACAAAGTGAACCAGAAAATAACTTGGGAGCATGATTTAAATTTTCAGATCTACAGTCTGTTTTCACATGGCAACCAATCAAAATGTGTTTTCTCATAAATTAAGTTCAGCGTGCAGATTACAGCTGCTCCACCTGTGTGATATTACTATGATAATTACGGGAGCCATGTGTGGGGCAATTTGTAAAAGCATGTACCTTTTGTATTTAAAATTATTTTCATAAGATGCCAACATTAGTTTGCTTGTGCTGTTTGCATGTCTTAATTTGTTGACTTCATGCCAGAACATACATGAGAATTAAATCATCTTTTACAGTTGTCTGTGCTGTGAATGCCCTGGCCCACCATGTGCTTAATAAGGACCTCAGAGACATTGTTGGTGATTTCAGAGGCTTCTACAGGCAGCTCACAAGTGATGGGCAGCTCAGATGGGTAAGGGGTCTATTTTGTAAAATGCTGCTATTAATAATGTTACTAAGGTCTCTAAGATGTCCTTTGCAAAAAATGTAAAAATAATGACAGGTTTACAATTTTAAGGTAAAATGTTTTTACCTTAGATAAATTGGAATTTGAACCATTTAGATAATCAGTGTTTTGAGGCAATTGATTCCTCTCTGTAAGACTTGAATCTGGACATATTTGGATACTGACAGCTATATCAGCCCTTCTGGACTTCATCTCCACTCCCTGAATAGGAAGAAGTGGTCTTGACTCTCTAGAAGACTAAGCACTGAATGGGCAAACTTCCTGGGGGAGAGATCATGTGAGTAGTATTAGATTAAGGACAGAAACATAAAAGGAGTTAAGAAGATAGAGACCTGCCCTGACTGGGTGACTCAGTTGGTTGGGGCCTCATCCCATACACCAAAAAGTTGCAGGTTTCATCTCTGGTCAGAGTACGTATCTAGGTTGTGGGTTTGATACCCAGTTGGAGCATGTAGGAGTCAACCAATCAATGTTTCTGTCTCGGGGTGATATTTTTTTTTCTCTCTCTCTCTGCCCCCCACCTCTAAAAATCAATAAACATATCCTTGGGTGAGAATTTTTAAAAAGAAGAAGAAGAGACCAGAGCACCTTTTATGTGTATAGATCTTATTTGAACCCAAAGTTCAAGGCATGAAAAAAGTGTGATTCCCAAAGAAAGGATTCTATCACATTAAGATCAGTCTAGTAACCAGGACCTTGCCCTTGCCTGCTGACACTGGCTCTGTCTTTTTCTAACTCTGCTCAGTCTTCTGTCTACGAATGGAGAAAGGCACAAGAGAATGCTCTTTCACAATGTCGCAGATTTCATTTGTAACTTCTGCAAAGTTAAACTTGCTTTTAAAGGAATCCTCTTGAAGAAGTTCCCAGTGGCCAAATCTGGGACAATTCAGGCATCACAATAAATATGATATAACTTCTTGAATAACATAGAAATCCATGAGTCCATTTAGTTAGTACACAAACAACAAGGGAAAGCTTGTCAAGAGAACACAAACTAATGTATAAGAAATGATAATATTACATAATCACCACATTATAACCATCATAACTATAATTGTTTGAGGTAAGAATTTCAACGCGTGCCAGAATGTTTGTGGCAATATTAATTTCCTTATTAGAAAGGGAACATGGCAACCTCACAGTACAGAAGCCAAATGGACGCTAAATTACCCAAGTGCTAAAAGTTAAAAGCCTTGAGACTTCAGGTCATAGATGGAGGCATAGCTAAACAAAATTCCCCTCCTTGCACAACCACATCAAAATTACAACTAAACTATCAAACAACCGGCACTCAGAACCATCAGAAACTGAGTTGAATGGAAGTCTGATGACTACAGAATTAAAGGAACCACATCCATCCAGACTGGTAGGGGGGATGGAGATGTGGAACAGGTTAGTCCCACATCCCCATGTGGTAGATAAAAATTTGGGAGGGAGCCCTGGCTGGTGTGGCTCAGTGGACTGATTGCCAACCTGCAAATCAAAGAGTCACTGGTTTGATTCCCAGTCCAGAGCACATGCCTGAGTTGCAGGCTAGGTCTCCAGTAGGGGGCATGCAAGGGACAAGCACATTGTTGTTTCTCTCCCTCTTTTTCTCCCTTTCCCTTTCTAAAAATAAATAAATAAAATCTTAAAAAAAAAAAAAAAAAAAGAACTGGGTCATCTCTTCCAAAAAGTGTTTAAAAAAAAAAATTGGGAGGGATATCTTGAGAGGAAGGAGCCCCAGCCCTACACAAGGCCTCCCAGCCCAGGGTTCCAGTGGCAGGAAGATAAGTCCTCATAATTTCTAGCTGCAAAAACCAGCAGATATTGAGTTGGTGGAAGAAACTTCTGGGGTCCCTAGCAGTTCCTCTTAAAGAGCCCACACATGGACTTACTCAGACTCACTCTCTCTGAGCTCCAGCACTGGGATAGCAACTTGAGAGCCAACAATGGCATACAGGGAAGAACTGAAGTGTCTGTCATCACGGCAAGAGATGTGGGACAGCTTTCTCCCAAACAGAAAGGCATACAGGAAGAGGCTGTTGTCCCTTTCCTGACCCTATGCCCACAGAGCCATGGAGCTGGCAGGCTGGTGCCATACCCGAGACTCCATCACCCTGCCTAACACTGGTTGCCCTGCCTTGGAGATCCCCCGAGACTCCCCATCCCACCCAACTTACTGGCTGGCCTGAGCTGTGAATAGTGGCTTTTCCATGTGAAAGGCTGGTCTTGGCTCATGCTTCACAACTTCCTAAATCCTCTCAAGCAACAGCCAGGCTCAGATAGCCCCCAGTCCATGTACCTCTTGCTAAGTGGCCCCAGGCCTGGCACTAGCAGCAGCCAGCCTAAGTTCACAGTTTGGCTTTGCCTGGGAAACTCCAAGCACAGCACAAGTAGCAGCCATCTCAGATTGCTTTATAGCACAGGCAGGGTGGCCGCAGGCAGCACGCAGGTGGGGGCTGACCTTGGCCAGCACCACCCGAGAAACCCCAGAGCCCGTGCACCCAGGGGACAGCTACAGACCACCCAAGGTGGTAGGTCCTTGCACCTGACTGGCCTGGGCAAATTCCTCCCATTGACCTGCCAACAGCAATCAAGGCTCAAATGTAAGAGGAGGTTGTACTCAACCCACACGAAGGGCACACCTCAAGTACCCAGCTTGGGTGATAGGGGAGGCTGTGCCACTGGATCCTCAGGACACCTACTACCCTAGGCCACACTACCAAGGCAGGGAGTTATGGCAGCTCTACCTAATACAGAGAAACAAATACAAGGAAGCTGTCAAAATGAGGAGACAAAGAAACATGGCCCAAATGAAAGAACAGGTCAAAACTCCAGAAAAAGAACTAAACAAAATTGAGATAAGCCATCTATCAGATTTAAAACTGGAAAAGCTGGTTTTTGTGCTGCCTGTCACCTACCAGACCCAATAAGCAGAGATAGGGATTGAATCTTTGTGGGTGTTTTTTTTTTTCAGATGGCCAGTGATCTGAAAAGAAGGTGGGTTTGTACCCTAACAGACCATCTTAAATTCCATCTTAAAATGACCCTTTTTATAAGGAGAACAAAGTGTAGGTAACGGGTTTGGAATTCATGGAAAAGGTAATTGGATTTAAAAAAACTGCAACATCCTTGCCCTGGGCAGTGGTCTTTAGCTGTGTCCTGGGCAGTGGTCATCTCACCCTGGAGTACAATGGCTCAGATACCATCTTGAATTGCTTACAGTGCCCCTGAGGCACAAAGGTGGAACTGCTATTGTCTCCTGGAGTCAGGGTGGATCACACCTTTAGTACCTGGAACAATAGCTTTTACTTGTATTGATTACTAAACTTCTTAGCTATTACTTAAACTAAAATTTTCCAACTTTTGAGCCCCCCATCAGATGCAGAGTTCAAAACACACTTACAAGGACGTTCAAGGAACTTTGTGAGGATCTCAGCAGCATAAAAAAGATCCAGTCAGAAATGAAGGATACACTAATTGAAATAAAGAAAATTTACAGGGAAAAAACAGTAGAGTGGATGAAGCTAAGAATCAAATCAATTATTTGGAATACAGGGAAGCAAAAAACAACCAATCAGAACAACAAGAAGAAATGAAAATCAAAGGAAAAAAATGAGGATAGTGTAAGCAGCCTGTAGAACAACTTTAAGCAATCCAACATTCACTTCATAGGGGTGCCAGAAGGAGAAGAGAAAGAGCAAGAAATTGGAAAGCTATTTGAAAAAAATAATGAAAGAAAACTTCCCCAATTTGGTAAAGGAAATAGACATGCAAGTCCAGGAAGCACAGAGTCTGAAACAAGATGGATGCAAGGAGGCCCACTCCGAGGCACATCATGATTAAAATGCCAAAGGTTAAAGGTAAAGAGATGGGAGTGGGGTGTGGGAGAGTGGATGAGAGGTGAGGGGATTAAGAAGTACAAATAGGTAGTTACGGAATAATGGTGGAGATGTAAAGTCCAGCACAGGAAGTGGAGTAGCCAAAGAAATTACACCCATGACCCACAGACATGAACAAGGGTGGGGGGATTGCCTGAGGAATGGGGGATGCTGGGTGGAGGGGAGCAAAGGGGGAAAAATTAGGACAGCTGTAATAGTATAATTAATAAAATACAAGTTAAAAAAATAAAAATGTCAGTAGCATTTTTAAAATAAAAGTTGTTCCAGATAAAAAGAGACCGAAGAGACATGGTAACTAAATAGAGCATGTGAATAAAGTAAAGTGCATTGTTTGGGCAGTTGGTGAAGTTTGATTACAAACTATCTTTTAGGTATTAGAATTCTATCAGTGATCTAGTCCCTGAATTTGATCCTTGTGCTGTGGTTATGGAAGAGAAATATCCTTGTTTTCAGGAACTACGCACTGAAACATTTAGGGTTAAAGAAGCATGATACCTGCAACTTACTCATAAATTGCTCAGTAAAATAAATGTTATTTATAATATACTTATGAAAGATAAAATATGTATTATAAATATATATTTATTATATATAATATATATGTGCATGGAGTGGAAAGAAAGTACGTTTATAGCTGTGAGTATATGTAACAGAGTTTATCCTTATGTTATTATTTATTAATTATTGTATTAGTTTCCATACAAACAACTGAGAGAGAAGAAATATACAGGTGTCCAGCACAAATAATGCCCCTTTTTCATTACAAAATCTTTTATTACAAAATCATAATTATGTAATTCTGTAACATAACAATATCACACTCAAGCACACCTTATCATATTTTAGGTAAAATGTTCAAATTGAAACTATAAATTATTACACCCAAATTATTACCCTACCAACCACACTCTAGCAGGCCTTACTTCTGCCGGACCCTGCATGTACCGGAGGGGCTTTCTTGCCACTATTCATGAAACTCTTCTGTACTCACTATTTATTTAAAAAAAAACAACAACAAAAAAAAAAAACACCTTAGCATTTTAAGTGAGTTTCAATCGCTGCCTTTTAATTCTTGAAATGTGACCCTGGCTAGGAGACCAAATATCCTTTTCATTTCTAAGATTGCTGTGTGTTTTGCTTCCTAACTAGATTGCCCCAGAGAAAGGGGTTGTGCATCTGGCTACGGCGGCCGTTCTCAATGCTGTGTGGGACCCGTGGGCCCAGCAGGAGAGAAAGGCAACTTACTCAGGGGCATTTCTGTGGAACAGCACAGCATGTTCAGAGGAATAAACACTTCCTCTACACGCAGCCTGAAAGACAAATACACAGCAGGCCCCCCAAGCAAACAGAGGCAATTGTTTGATTTTTTTTTTTCTCCCTTAGAGATATTGGCAGTAGTTAGGAGACTGTAGAAGTAGGTTAGAAAGGGCTGAGAAGGAAGTAGGGGAGGAAGGCAGAGGTGAGGGGCTAGGAGGCAGCGTTAGGGACAGGTGGGCAGGCGGGCAGGTGTTTGATGGCGGGAGTTTACATTTACTTTCACACTTGATGCATATGGTTTACAAATCTTTTTTTCTTCAAGCCTCTCTGGAAGTTACTTGTTGACATGGTTAAGTAAATTCTTTCATATTATAATTGTTTCTGTAAATAAATGATTTTATAGATTACTTGCCTTTTGATAATCAGTAAATATAGTCAGGACTGTCTGTGGATCACTGGGTGGCCCCATGGGAAGCATGGAGTTAGGTTCCCCGCCCCCGCCACGTGGAGCTTTCATATTATTCTCAGAGCCTCCATTTTCTAACTATGAAAAGGGGATGATCATACCTTCTCTGGGAACCTGGTAGAATTGGTTCAAGGACTAAATGAGAGAAGTGATTTACAAGCCCTGAAGAGCAAGAGATTATTGTTAAGATATTATTTGGTCACTTTGATTTTGAAAGAAAGTGATGGATGAGAATGTTGTATCTGCACTATACGATTCCATCAGGGCAGGAGCCAAACACTGAATTTGAAAGATAAATACCTTGCTCTATGTTCCCCTCCACCTGTTTATAGCAGGGATGAGCGTCTGCAGCATCGGATAGACCTGGCTTTGAATCTGGGCTCTACCACTTACTGGCTGGGTGACCTTGGACAAATCACTTCACCTCTGAGCATCAGCTGTTTAAGGGTGATGCTTCAGATGGTTGCTAAAATTCTCACAGTCAATAAAAGAAGGCCCTTGTTGTTATTTAGCATCACAATTAAGGATAAAAGAGTACACCATGGCCTTAAAGACAGTTTGGCCAGCAGGCGTTGTCCCTTCTCTGGAGGAAAAGTGAAGAGAGGAGGATATCATACCATCTCTCTGGCATGACTATGGGTGGCATGGGGGAACCATCTGAAGGGGAAGGATGGGACCTCTTGAACCACCTTCAGGCTCAAGGTTAGCCTTTCAGAGAAATGCAAGAGGAGGCCCCCAAAACGGAATGACCTGAGGTGCCTGAAATCCCACCTGTGGACTTCTTTCTTTTAGATTCTGCTCCCTCTTTCAATGCTAGTACTCATAAAAGAAGCAGAATCTCAACATAGAAAGAGCTTTTACTATTTTTAACGATTATAGTAGAGTATTATTGGTCACAGTAAAACCTGAGTGGGGAAGCTACCAGTTGCTTCCTAAGTGTCTATTCATTGGGGTGGAGGGAGGTCTCAGCTAGAGGCCTAACTGAATGTCCTTCTCCCAGAGTGGGCAGAGCCCGAGCCTGGGGCAGGAAGGGGTAGGGAGAGTACAGCCAGTGATGATCCAGGGAGTCAGCACGCTGGGCACGCTCACGCTCATTGCACTCTGTACCTGTCAGCTGAGTGATCAGCCCTATTTGAAAGGAGAGGGAATTGCCCAAGGTTATGCTGCTGGTAAACAGTAGGCACAGGGTTGACACTGACTGGCCTGGCTCTGAGACCAGCCTTCTTTCCTCTCCCTCTAAGCTGCTCCAGTATAACGGTCAGCCCTGAAGTGTGGAGGCAGAGATGCAGAATGACATCATGTGCTCATCTACCCACTTAACTTGTGCTGAGTGCTAGCCTCACACCCTGTCCCCTTTCCAGAGCCTGGAATGGGGAGCCTAGGTTTAGAGGGAGAGGAGAGATGGGGCGGGAGCAAGGGGTCAGTCAGAGCATGAGGGCCTAAGGACTTCATCAGGAGTTGGTGATGACCTTCAGAAGGACTCTACAGCAAGGGTGATGGAATCAAACAGTGTAACACAAATCCCAAAGGCCCTTTCCCCAAAAGGATAAGCCCCATGCATCAGTGCGAGCAGATTCTTAGAAACACGATCCACTTGTGAATTGATTCCAGCCATTTCCCCTTCCTGTCACACTGCCAGGATCCCAGGATGCTGCTATCCTGCATCGATTTCAGGTACATCACTGACGTCCTGACTGAGGAGGAAGCCTATGGTGAGTCATATTCAAGTGATGGAACTGGAAGCTCTCTGGTACACGCTGATGTGTAAACAACATACTGTGTGCAGCATTTGTTGTCTAAGAGAGTGATGATGCTTTTTACTTTTTCTAGAAATACTGCAGAAAGGTCAAGTTGGTAAAAAAGAGAGAGGTGGGTTATGAGGAAATTTCCTGCATTATTTTTATCATTGTTTACTTTTGACTGTCTCTGTCCTTTTGAGGTTCACATTGTCCTTCCAAATGCCTCATGCCCAGCAGCCACGTCCTCAACAGCCAGTTGAATCTGGACAAAGAAGCTTCCTGAGTGTGGTTTGACTATGCAGAGAGGTCCTTGGCTAGTGGGCAGTCCTAAAGGGTATCCTGATCACCCCGTAATCCTCCCACCCACATGCCCACCCCCTGTTGGACATCTTCAGAATGTGCATGATCTTGAGTGCATCCTAGAGCTGGACTAAGGGCTGGGTGCAGGATCAGAAAGAGATTCTCTGAGGAGCAGCAGCTTAGCTATAAGCAATCTAATTCTGAAGGCCCCTGGAAAGAACAAAGTGTTGACAAGCATGTGTTTCCACAGAAGAGCAAATGCCAATGCATGGCTACCCTGCCTACACCACCTCGTGCGCCTGGCTGGGGTACTCAGATGACACGCTGAAGCAGGTGGGCATTTGAACCCAGTCTGGTAGACAGGTTTTATATTCCTGGCTTCCTGGAAGAGTTCTAATATTTTCTTGTTAGCCTTTCTAAATCTTTATGGCTCCAAGGCCTCACTCTGGAAGTACTTTTGCTCCAGCAAAAGCAAAGCCATTCACTTTGTGGACACAGGACTCTGACATGGGACAACTGGGACTCTGGGACCATTGATTCCCACTTTGGGTTCTGAAAAGTGACAGCCTAGGATTTGATTCCCAGGCAGAGGGCAGCAACGTAACATTGTGCAGATTACACATCATCAAGCTGAGTCTCAGGTTCCTCACTGTGAAATGGGGAAATAATCTCTTACCTCATGGCTGGTTATGAGGATTCAGAAAAGTGCTGTAAACTGTGTGGTGTTTGCAGCACAGTGGCTGGTGCGTGGTGTCCAGTAATTGTGTGGCTGACTTATCACTCTTTTCCATCGTTCTGTACTCACCCCCAGCCGGGTCGGAGAGAGGCTAGGTACTGTTTCTTACTCTTACATCCACTAGTTCTGTGGATGCCACAGAATATAGCTTTAAAAAGAGGGATATAAAGGCTCCACTCCCCCTCCAGGAATGTTGTGACAATTAAAGAAACAGTTACCATAGAAACAAGGAAAAAAGTCACCCTGCAAGTACAAAGAGTTATGCTTGTTGGCTAAGCTGTTTCTGCTCTGAATTTCAACAACACATGGCTGTTCTTCTGGTTTCTGCTAAAACCAGTGTTTGTGAAACCAGAAATGACTGAGGTGCTCAACAGACCGAGAGAGCTTTTCAGGGTATGCTGACGGCTGTGCTCCTCTCTCCGCAGCTCTGTAAGGAGGCCCTGAAGAGAGGCTGGACCAAGTAAGTCATTTGTGTAATAATGAACCTGACTTCCAACTGGCAGCATGAGAGGCTCAGCAATGGAAAGAAACCAGGATCGAGAGGCACTAAGAAAGCCAAGATTCTTTCAAGAGCAGCCTGGTGTGTAGAGACACATTAGAGGCATTTCAGCTTAGGCCATGCTTTTTTTCCAAAGATAAGATGCGAGGTGATGGCTGGGTGGGTCAGTTGGTTGGAGCCAAAGTCCCATACACCAAAAAAAGGTTGCAGATTCAATCCTGGTCAGGAAACTTACCTAGGTTGTGGGTTCGGTCCTTGGTGGGGGAGCATACAGGAGGCACCTGATCAATGTTTTCTCTCTCTCTCCCCCTTCATCTCTTTCTAAAATCAATAAACATATCCTTGGGTGAGGATTAAAAAAAAAAGATAGACATGAGTCCTAATTAGAATCATAGAACATCAGAGTTGAAAGAGACCACTGATTTTAAGAACCACTCAGTGTAAGCAGATTCTTAGAAATCCACTGGAAATCCACTCTTTACTATCAGTAACAAGCATTGATTGGTTTTTAGTTGAAAACCTCCAGAAGCAACTAGCTTAACTTTATAAGGCACTTTTGCATTGTTGGAGGGCTTCAAGTGTTGGAAAGAGTCTCAGTGTCTCAAGACCTTTGATTCCATATAACTTTCAGTCCCTGGTCCCAGATCTTCACAGTTTCCCAGAGCCAGGCTCTTGAGACAGCCCATCTCTTCCTCTGGGCCGTGTTCTATCCAGACTAACTATCTGCCCTTTTCTGCTGTCTCCCTCCTGCGTGGTTATGGAGCCCTGGGCGTCCTGGTGTCTTCCTCTGAGTAAACCTTTTATCAGTGGCCCTGGATTCTGACATATACAGGACACAAAGGGACCATCATCTCTTCATCTGGTCAGTATGAGTCCATCCGTACAGCTAAAGGTGGCTCATTTGCCTAGGATAAATCACCAGGCTGTACATGACTCTCAGTCATTCTGGCCACTTGGCCGCCTGCTGCTCAAAGTGTGGTCTGTGGAGGCGGTGCATCAGCATCCTCTGGAGCCGGTCAGAAATGCAGACTCCCAGGCCTCTCCCCAGACCTGCTGCATCGGAATCTTCATTTTAACACAACTCCTGGGTGATGTGTGTGTGTTTGAGGGGGCTGAATTCTTATGAACCCCTCAGCTAAATACAGGGTGGTAATTGAGAATTTGAAGAAGGCAGCATGGTGTGGTAGAAAGAGTCTTACATATGTGATGGATTCGAAATCAAATCTTACCTTTTTCCCTCATTGCCTGCTAGTATTTGCTGTGTGATCATGGGCAAATTGTTTGACCCCTCTGACCCTCATGTTCTTTCTCTATAAATAGGGAATAATATTAACTCATGATTCTCCTCAAAGTTGCTATCTGAAAAGTACTAGCATAGTCAGGATTCATAGCAGGTGCTCAGTACATGCCTGCATCTTCCCTCTGGCACATACCCAGGCAAGGTTGGCACAGCCATATCTGGTGAGTCAGAGAAGGCTGAGGGGAAATTGCAAAGGCCTCCCATCACAGGAAGCCCGCATCCAGAAGCTGAAGCTCTCACCTGGGATAGAAATGTGTTCCGTGCTGAGCGGAGGGGAGAGAATGGCAGCAGGTGCCTGAGTGTGTGTGGTATTCTGCAGGTTCTTTTGTTGCTACAGAGGGTGGGCATCGTACAAAGTAGAGGGAGGACCTCAGGTTCTGTCTGGAGCAGCAGACTTGATGTTGAGTGTGCAGGGCAGAGAGGCTGGTGAGCAAGGGAGAAGGTGCCAGCCTCACTCGTGGTAGTGGCACCTCTTGCATGTGGCAGTGTCATAGTCAGGCCGGCCACACCTCTTCTCATGAACGAAACAACCTCAGCAGAGTCATGGGGGACAGTGTGGAGGCCTAGGTCTGGAGAGTAGTTGGGTGTCAAAACAGATTAAGGGAGCCCCTTAATCTGTTAAGGGCCAGCTATAATGTGAAGGAGACCTCTGCTGCTCCCGAGTTATGTGGCCAAGGCCCCTGCACCACGGGGTCCCTGTGGCCTACTCACTGAGTTCATCTTGGATGAAGTCCTCTGGTAAAGGACCATGCAAACAGGGATATTTTATCAACTCTACTCTTTTCATTGAGGGTGTGACAGGAAGCCTCACTCGGCTCTTCTTCCCAGTCCTCACTCTCCTCTTTAAGTCTGTGCCTTTCTCATCCTAAATTCTTTTTTTTTTTTTTAAGATTGTATTTATTTATTTTTAGAGGGGAAGGGAGGGAGAAAGAGAGGGAGGGTAACATCAATGTGTGGTTGCCTCTTGTGTGCCCCCTACCGGGGACCTCACCTGCAACCCAGGCATGTGCCCCGACTGGGAATCGAACCAGCAACCCTTTGCTTTGCAGGCCCATGCTCAGTCTGAACTACACCAGCCAGGTCATCCTAAATTCTTTTTCATGGCACAGCAAAAGCTCAGTTAATGTTATTGAAGTCTAATTGCTCTCTCCAGTTTCTTAACTTTAGGTCAGTAGGTAATTTATAGTTGTTGCCCTGTGATAGTGAGAAAAGAGATACTATTTGTAGGATTTATTCTCAAGTGATTTGTCTGAAGATTGAGAAAGAGCAAGAAGTTACTAGAAAATGTGATCTGTGAATTATTGACAGAGATGGTCACTTCTGCAGAGAATCCAGGTATCTTTGCTAAGTCAGGGCACATAAACTATCAAACCAAATTTTACAGGTTCAAGGTAAAAGTTGGTGCTGATCTCCAGGATGACATCCATAGGTGCCGACTCATCAGGGACACAATTGGCCTGAGAAGACTTTGGTAAATATTTTCTCCTCCCATTGAGAAGTAAGCAGGCTTATAGGAAGTCTTTGTCCAGGGCCAAACTATAAATTTCAAACAAGGATTAAAAAGCATTAGGAGTTTTAAAACTGAATGCCGGAGGAAATACAGCTTTGTGGTTTTGTTACATCAGGAGAATTCTTTTAAAAATAAACAATCGCAGGGGCTCACGGTTAAAATATTTTTATTCTTCAGAACTAGTTAAGATCAGGATTAGGTATAATTCCTTCTTGCTAATATGGATGCACCTGAGCAAACAGTTCTCCCATGGGTGCCCCACTGTGCCCCAAGGGAGATTAATCAGTTAATCTCCCTTCTTAACAAGTCTGCCCCACATGTAGCTCATCAGGTAAGTAAGTGGGTCTCAGGGAGCCATTGTTGAAGAAATGCTGGAAATTTGACTGAGATATACAAAAGGATCAGTATTCCTAACTGTATAGTTTTGAAAACATTTATTACTATCTGTAAAATATTTCCATAAAAGGAAGTCACAATAAGATGTTTTTATGATGTTTCAGAGACTTGTTTTCTAAGTTAAAGTAGAAGTTTGGAGTCCTTGACCTAGGATCAGATGTCCCATTATTGATACGTGAATTAATGCTACTTTTTTTCTTATGAGGTCATCATCATCTAAATTATTTATAATAATTGATTCTGGGGGTACTGCCCTCTGGTTCTCATAGTGCTCTATGGGGCGCTCTTACCACACAGCACATTCTCCTAGAGCAGCAGCTTTCAACCGGTGTGCCACAAGAACAGTACTTGACTATTTAGCAAGGGCAATGACCTCTTTTCCCTTAGATTGTCAAATAAATAAAAATGACAACAGCCAACACAACAACAGCCATCTAGTGTGAATACCCTGTCTTGAACCATAAATATATAGGTCATATAATAGAGTTGCATCTTATTGGTCATGTTGCATAATAAGGTTGTGTCTAATTGGTTAATTCTTGGTACCAGAAATACTTATGCACAAGTATTGGCACCTGATGTTTTTAAAAGCTTTTTATTTATTTGTTTTTAGGGAGAGGAAGGGAGGGAGAAAGACAGAGAGAGAAAAATCAATGTGCAAGAGATACATTGATCAGTTCCCTCTTGCACACCCCCAACCAGGGATCTAGCCTGTACCCCAGGCGTGTGCCCTGACCAGGAACCAAACCAGTGACCCCCTGGCTCGCAGGCCTGCACTCACTCTACTGAGCCACACCAGTCAAGGCAACACCCAATTTTCTAAAAAGTCACTTTGGAGCAAAAAGTGTAGGTAATTACTATTATTTTTTCCATAAGTTAATCAAAATTATATCTATTTTTTGTCAGATCGGCAAAAATATATATATTTTTGATGTGCCATGGAATTTTAGTAATTAGTTTATGTGCGCCGTGAGATGAAAAAGGTGCAATATCGCTGTACAAGAGATAGCTGTCTCTGTGTCTCTCTGCTTGAAGCATGATAATGTCAGGGATGGAGGAGCCCTTTGTTAGTTTCTGCAGACCCAGCACCTGGTGCCCAGGCAGGGTCTCTACGCAAAGAGAGCTAGGGCCTTGGAGTAAGGGGCCTAGACTTGAACTCACCACTTACTTGACTTATTATTCGTAGGCAAGTTACTTTTCTGCATGTCAGTTTAGCTGTAAAATGGGTTAATATGAACTGTTCATAGAGTTATTATAAATATTAAATGGGAAAAATGCATAAAATGCCTAGTGGCATAGATGCTAAACTAATGGTGGAGTCTGGTTATTTATTACTATGCCAGACACATGGTAGGTAATAGTGGATAAATGAGCACTGACCAAACACAGTATTGGCTGTGCATGATTCACAATGTGGTAAAATGGTTCCCACAAACAATGAACACTGCAATGCAAATGTACGTGGGTGGCACCTAAATGCAGACTGGGTCAGAGCTTCAGGGCCAGTGAGCACTTGCTGCGGGCCCAGCCCAGGGCACTTCTGGACATCCCCTCCAAAGACTTATGTTGTCGGTAGGTTCTGTGACTGTAGGTGAAACGATGTGTAAGGAAACCAACTTTACCATAGGCTAATTGATGTAAACAAGAGTTCCTGCAGCATCTCATAATTTGAGGACTTGCAGTATCTGGAGCCCAAATTCCAGTAGCTGTGGCTGCTCGTTGGTTCCCTTTGTTGGGGCTGCATGCTGGTCCTCCAAAGATGGAATGTCAGGCTCCCTAGGGGAGTCTTGCTCATCAGTTGGTGGTACTAGTGACAGCATTTCCTTTCTGGGAGCCACATCCCTGCAGCAAGGTCAGCCCCTGGCAGACCTCACCTCCAAGGTCTCTCCTTACAGATGATGGATGCCAATCAGCACTGGGATGTGCCTGAGGCGGTGGAGTGGATGTCAAAGCTGGCTGAGTTCAAGCCACTGTGGATTAAGGAGCCAACCTCCCCTGATGACATTCTGGGACACGCCACCATCTCCACGGTAGAAAAACTGCAGTTGCTGCTGTCCTGTTGCTGCCACATTAGTTTCTGTTTGGTTTTCCAGAGTGGTCACAACAGGTCCTAAAATTCTTTTGCCTATTCCCCTTCACTTTTCCTGATGAAGTAGGTGAAATAATTGTTCACTTCAGTTTATCAACTGCCCTTATTTCTTTTAGAGAAAGTCAATGGCTAAAAGCTGAAAGGCTACCAACCATCCTCTCAGTGTTGACAGACATGGTTCTCATGACTACAAATAGAAATCTGATTGACAGTAAATATTTCACTCACCAAGAATAAAACAAAAAATGTAGATTCCTCTGGATGACTCGAAAGAAAAGTCTTGCTCAGCTGTGTCAAGGTCAGGCCTCCCCAAGAGAAGGCTGTCTGCCTGTTTCCCTTGTACCAGGGCTCTTCTTCCATGAATCCACCCTAACTGGGGGCTGGCCATTCTCCCTTCCAGGTTTAGGAAGAACCTGATTTGTCAGAACATCTGAGAAACATCTTCTCTCTCAGAAAGTCTCCCATTAGCCCAGCTTATAGCACTGATATATAAAGCCAGGATGCCACTTGGTTAATTTAGAAGGAAAATTGTAACTTCTGAGAGATCTAGATTGTGTATCCTCTGACCAGCAAGCTCCGTGAGTAGCCATATGCAACCAAAGGCTACTGGACGAGCGAGGAATCAGGGCAGGGATTGGCTATGGGGTTTGAGCATGTGGTGACATTGCAGTGCAGAGGTACCTGCTTCTCTCTGGCCTCAGCCATGTTGAGGCTTAAACCTCCCCAGACAGTACTTGTGTAGGCCCCGTAACATACGCCTCTGACCCCCCTTTTATTTTTTCATCTGATAACCTTTTCCCACCACGTTGTGCCATTGGGTTAGTATGTTCATTTGGCTTAGAGGTTGGTCCCACCCGCCTAGGAGCCTAGGAACAGTTTTTCCTCCTTGAGGTGACTTGGCATTGTTCTACTCTCCCCCTGTATGTGCTGCTGTTAAAATTTCTCTCTGAGCACAGTCTTAGTCCCCAGTTCCAGGAGGGATGCCTCATTATGTACCTGCATGAAGTTGCAGGTCCTACTGGGATGTGGGGTCCATTTCTCTCAGTAGATCAACATAAGATCTCCATATATCCGAGGCTACAAAAACCGTGTTTAAGGAATGCCCTCCACTTTCCCCACTTTACAGCCTGGCTGGAGGGAAGACTAGGATCCATGGAATAGACAGGCGGAATGTGGGGCCAGGGCTCTGAGTGCTGAGGGCAGTAGAAAGAAGGTTGGAACCTCTGCCACCTGGAGAGTCTCCTCAGAAGCTCCTCTGGGCTTCAACCCTCCAAGGGTTTGTGTGCATGGGGGAGGCCATCCCCTCAGGATGCATCTGAAGAAGTGGGGGAAGAGGAACCAAGGCTGGGGGAAGCTGAGCGAGCCAGCGCAGTGGGGCCATGGAGGGACCACTGCAATGGGAGTGCGGGATGGGGGCTATGCAGATGGCAGGTGCGTGGGGCCAGGTTATGGGTCCACCTGCTCAGAAGAGGCAGTTGAACACAGCATGGCACCTGAGGTTCTTGAATGAGAGAATGGGAATAAAGATGATTTGACTGGTAGCAAGGTGTAGGTTGGGTGACATGAGGGTATAGGAGAGGTGAGGAATGGGCAGAAAGAAAATGGAGGCTAGGATAGGGGCTAGGGGGCTTTTGCATTAAGAGGGGCAGAGGGCAGCTAGAATAGGGCAGATTGAGGAAATATTTAAAGGAGGAATAAAATTTGGTACCTATTCAGAGTTAGAAACATGCTTTAAAAATGGTAGGATGAATAAGTCAAATGTCTTTTCCTTTCCACCACTCCTCCTCCCTCTCCATTCCCATTTTCTTTTGAGATAAAGGACCCAGCCTACTTAAATTAGGAGTTTCAGGAACCATAAGCTGTTGGTGCTAATGGCACCTTGGTGACCAGCTGCTGGAACTCCTGACTTGTGGGTAGTCTGTGACTCACCCAAGTCCACACATCTTGTTAGAGACAGGCCAGGGAGTAGAACTGGGGACACCTGGTTCCTAAATTAAAATTTTTCCTGCAGGGAAGTCAGCATACCTAGTGATTCAGATGCATCCTCTGGCTCTGGAGTCATCTGAAATTTTAAGCCCCAGATCCACAACTTTCTAAGTTTTGATCTAGGACAGTTAATACACCTGTGTGCCTTTTCTTATCTGTGAAATTGGGATCATGATGGCTTCTATCCCAATGGGTTGTGGTGAGAAATTAGTTCAGTCAGAGTTTTGCACAAAGCCAGGTAATAAGAGCCCAGAAACTGTTAGCCATTAGCTCATTGATATTGTTCCCTAAACAATGGGAAAGCCAAGCCAGGGAGAAACCAAAGATGCCTGAGGGGAGCGTGTGGCTGTGCAGTCCCCGTGGGGCCTGGGGTGGTGTGGGCCTAGAGCCCAGGTGGTGGGGAGTGAAGGGGCTTCAGTGGGGAGGACAGAAAGAGCAGCATCGCCAGAAGATTCCAGTACCCCACCCACTGAACCCAACCTGTGAAGCAAGATCTATAGCCACCCACTGAGCTTGAAGGGACAGGGTTGTAGAATAACCACTGAAGGGGGAAATAAGACAGGAATAAAGAGAGTGGTGACCTAGAAGAAGGACTCAGCCAGGGCCTGAACCACTGTGACGGGCCACAGTGGCTCATGTCTTCTCCCAGTTCCACCTCACTGCCAGGCTCCAGACAGAACCTGCAGAGCTGGAGCCAGAAAGGGAGCCAGACCTGAACAAGCACTGTCTTTCCCCTCTGCAGGCCAGGCAGCCCCTCCTGTGTGCTCCCCCTTCCCCTTGACTGCCTCGTGCCACTCCGCGGCAGGGCATTCTTTCTTCAGCTCTGAATAGTTAAACATTAAATAAATAGCTCTAAAGTTTTAAACACTGAACGTTCAGCTCAAAAACTTAGGAAAGTAACACCAGGTTGCTTTGTATTTTATAGGCATTGGCCCCATTAGGAATTGGCGTTGCCACAGGAGAACAGGTAAGTGATATGTCCTTGGGGTCAGTGCACCCCGGCCACCTACTGATGACATTGTCATGTTAGGCTGTATCACTTGTATCTTGAGTTGGGAAATTTTCATAATCTTAGAAATTGGGTCATTTTACAGCACTTCATCAGAGTGAAGAGTTAGATATAGTCACAAGTTTCTGGATTATTCTAAAAATCAGTGACTAAGGTCATTCTTATCAAAGTGTCTACTGGAAACTTATAAGGCAGCAATTTAAACTCACTATTATTGCAAGGGCATACAATGCACTGTGTGGTTCTAAGCAAGCCAGCTTCCGACTTGAGTAAACATTACTGCGTTCACATTTTGTGCTTACAAACGAAGCACAAGTGCGTGCCCAAAGCTGCGGCAGCCAGCCCATGAGCAGAGCAGGGAGAGGGAGCAGAGTGTTTTCCCAGCAGAAGGAGCAGTGCTGCCCTGCCATGCTTCCGTTTTGTCGTCCATGCCATCTGCTTGTTGCAGTCACCATATTTCATCCTGATGCCTCATTTTACTATGGCAGTTGTTCCTTAAAAGATAGCAAGCGGTGTGACTGCACATGACTCACACTGTTTCACCAGCAGACTTGTAAGAAGTGAGCAGGAAGTCCCCACCTGCGCAATCAGAGCATGCCTAATGCCAAATGAGAACAAAGAATACACACAGTGCATGCGTTCTGAAGGTCACTAATGAGTGACTTAGAATTGGTGTGTTGCCAGGTTTAGAAATCCTGAAGGCCAAGGCTGATTCTTGTGTTGGTTTTATTGTAATTCTATTTCCAGAGCCACAATAGAGTGATATTTAAGCAGCTCCTACAGGCGAAAGCCCTGCAGTTTCTCCAGACTGACAGCTACAGGCTGGGAAGTGTCAACGAGAACCTCTCAGTATTGCTGATGGCCAGAAAGTTCGGAAGTAAGGGCACAGCAGCCTGCAGACCAAACCTCCATTTCCCTGACCATGAGACACCTGTGGTTCCGTTTGCCATTTTAGTTTTTTTCTGTCTTCTTATAGCTTAATCAGGGAATCTTTGATGATTTTCATCTTGGAATTTCATCCCTAAACATTAACAGATGATTTAATCACTTGCAGGCAGTAAGAAATACTGTAAGCTTGCACCCCTTCCCTCTCTCTGCCCAACTCTTGGCATTCAGTGGAAACCTGCCTTCATTTTAGTTCCTGTTTGCCCCGCCGCTGGCGGAGTCGGCCTCTGTGAATTGGTGCAGCACCTGATTATATTTGACTTCATATCAGTCTCCACAAGCCTCACGAACAGGTGAGTAACATGGCATTAACTTCAGCTGTGTACTTCCGTCCAGGCCAGATCTTTTAACTCTGCTCTTGTGACCAGCACTAAGAATCCTGCCCATCGGCACCCTCTGTGACTCAAAGGCCAAGTTCGTTTTGCTTCCACTTCTCCACGTGGGGCAGCAACAAGGAGACCTAGCAGTGAATTCTTTTCTTTTAGAGGGGTAGGTTCTTGGTAGCAGAATCACTGTTTAGGAGGTGAGTTTTCAACCAGATGAAAACAGGAACTCCTTCCTCAACCAGCACCTGTTTCTGACTTTCTGAAGCCCCGCTCTCGTCATAGGTGTGTTCTCCACTCTGTCCAAGCTCCTCTTCCTGAGTCTTCCCTGATTTGGTCACATCATTATTATTTAGTTCCATCTGATTTCTGAACAGGCCCCAGGTGAGCTTTAAATTAAGACAATCTAGTTGTCTATACACATATGGATTTATTATGCTCTTTTCTCTTGGAATGAAATGTGGTGTCACAGAAAGATCACTAGAGGTATATAGTGAAAGCAAGAGAACATGCACGGCAAAGGTAAACTCCAAACAATTCAGGATTGTGAGAAAGGAGTGGGACCAGTCAGGGTGTATAGGGGGCTTCAGTTATAAGGTACTGGTTACTTTTCTAAGATGGATAGTGAGTAGGCACACACTGCCTTTTAATATGTTAGAAGTATTTTATTTTTTAAAGGATTTTATTTATTTATTTTTAGAGAGAAGGTAAGGGAGGGAGAAAGGGAGAGAAATAACAATGTGTGGTTGCCTCTTATGCACCCCTTACTGGGGACCTGGCCCACAACCCAAGCATGTGCCCCAAGACTGGGAATCAAACTGGTGACCCTTTGGTTCACAGACCAGCACTCAATCCACTGAGTCACCAGCCAGGGCTCTCAGAAGTATTTTAAACTATTAAAAAAAAAAATCCCTCAGACTTCCGGCCAAGATGGAGGCACAGGTAGACACACTGTGCCTCCTCGCACAACCAAAATTAAGGATGACAAAAATTTAGAAACAAAAAAACAACCAGATCTGACAGAAAATTGAACTGTAAGGAAGTCCGACAACCATTCATCCAGACTGGTAAGAGGGGTGGAGTCGGCAGCCCGAAGAGAGGGGTCACAGCAGGAAAAAGTGGTGGTTGGTGGTCCCGGGCAGCCAGGTGGCAGCTGGCAGACCCTGGGTGTGCAGGCGGTGGCTAGCAGACCTTGGGCACGGAGTGGCAATGGGCAAACTTAGTGAGGCGCGCAAGGCGGCTGGCTGACTGTGGACACACAACCCGCAGATAAACTAGCCAAAAACAGGGAGTGAGACAGACCGTGCAACCCAGGGCCCCAATGCTGGGAAATGAAACCTAAAAGCACTGATTGAAAACACTTGTGGGGGTTGAGGGGCTGGGAGAGATTCCCAGCCTCACAGGAGAGTTCACTGGGGAGACCCACAGGAGACCCACAGGGTCCTAGAATGTACACAAGCCCACCCACATGGAAATCAGCACCAGAAGGGCCCAATTTGCTTGTGGAAAGTGGCGGAAGGGACTGAAATACAGGAGAGAGCAGAGCAAGCACCATTGTTCCCTCTGTGACCCTGCTCCCACATACAGCCTCACAACCCAGCGACTGGGCTGCCCTGCACTGGGGAACACCTAAGAGTCCGCCCCCATATGTAACAGGTGCAACCAGACCCCCCCCCCAAAAAAAAATGGCTCAAACGGAAGAACAGATCAAAGCCCCAGAGCCAACACATCTAAGCGACCAAGAGAGCGCCAACCTATCAGATGCACGGTTCAAAGCATTGGTGATCAGGATGCTCACAGAATTGGTTGATTTTGGTCACAAATTAGATGAACAAATGAAGGCTATAATAAGTGAAATGAAGAAAAATGCACAGGGACCCAATAGTGATAGGAAGAAAACTGGGACTCAAATCAATGGAGTGGACCAGAAGGACGAAAGAAACAAACAGAAAACAATGAAGAAACAAGAATTCAGAAAAGTGAGGAAAGGCATAGGAACCTCCAGGACATCCTTAAACATCCCAACATCCGAATTATAGGGGTACCAGAAGGGGAAGAGGAAGAGCAACAAGTGGAAAACTTATTTGAACAAATAATAAAGGAGAACTTCCCCAATCTGGCAAAGGAAATAGACTTCCAGGAAGTCCAGGAAGCTCAGAGAGTCCCAAAGAAGTTGAACCCAAGGAGGAACACACCAAGGCACATCATAATTGCATTAGTCAAGATTAAAATGAAGGAGAGAATTCTAGAAGCAGCAAGAAATAAAGGGACAGTCACCTACGAAGGAGTTCCCATCAGACTGTCAGCTGATTTCTCAAGAGACCTTCCAGGCAAGAAGGGGCTGGAAAGAAGTATTCCAAGTCATGAAAGGCAAGGACCTACATCCAAGATTGCTCTATCCAGCAAAGCTGTCATTTAGAATGAAAGGGAAGATAAAGTGCTTCTCAGATAAGGTCAAGTTAAAGGAGTTCATCATCACCAAGCCCTTATTATATGAATTGTTAAAGGGACTTATATAAGAAAAAGAAGATAAAAAATATGAACAGTAAAAAGACAGCAAACTCACAGATATTAACCACCACACCTAAAACAAAAGCCAACTAAGCAAACAGCTAGAACAGGAACAGAAACTCAGAAATGGAGACCACATGGAGAGTTAGCAACAGGGGAGTGGGAGGAAGAGAGGGTGGAAAAGGTACAGAGAATAAGTAGCATTGATGGTAGGTAGAAAATAGACAGGGGGAAGGCAAGAATGGTATGAGAAATGTAGAAGCCAAAGAACTTATGACACATGGACATGAACTAAAGGTGGGAATGTGGGGAGGAGGGGGGATGCAGGGTGGAGGGGAATGAAGGGGAGAAACAAGACAACTGTAATAGCATAATCAAAAAATACATACATTAAAAAAAATCCCAAAAGGACTCATGGGATTGGACAACAGTGTGGTGACTGGTGAGGGGAGAAGGGGACTAAATGGTAGTAGAAAAAAAAAACACAATAAAGATTAAACTTTTAGAAATCCCTAAGTTATGCTGATTTTGCCAAGGGGGGTTCCAGCTAAGTCTGAAAGGTTCTGGTCTTGAGAGATGAGAAAAAAAGGGTCAGCCCGGAGCCACCCTGCACTGTGACCCCAAAGGAGTGGGTGAAAGTGCCTCGTGCCACTCTCCTGAAAGCAGGCCTCACTGCTCAGGAATGTCCCTGTGCAAGTAGAAAGCCACAGGCAGACACTGTGCTGTCACACCTCAACACCTCTGCTTTGTACTTTTCTGTATGGAACACTGTCCTCCGTTCAGTCCTCAAGGCCCAACTGTCTCCCCAGGGGGCTGGTTCTTCCTCCGTCTCTACAGATGAAGGTAGTAAACAGCAGTCGATGACTTAGCACGCATGTCCACTGATACCATGAGACCCTCTCTGGCCAATTCCTTTGTGTAGCCCCCACAGAGGCACACGCCTGCCCCTCACAGCAGCTGTCATTAGCTGACTAAGGTCAGGCAGCAGTTAGGCCACTTACCCCAGGTCACAAAACCAGAAAGTGGCTGACACCAAATTTGAACAGGTTGGTCTCATCCTAAAACCTGCACTCTTCTAAATCATGTGTATAGCTAGAAGGGACCCCGTTTGGTGATTTTAATCTATTCATCTAAATTCTGGCTAAAGTCACCCAGATAATCCCAGATCCTAATGGAATCACCCAAAGAATCCCAGGTCCTTATGGAGTCTACATTGATTCCTTTTGGGGTCATAAAACCTTTAGTTAGTTAAAACAGACTTCACAGTTCAATTAATCCAAGCCCCCACGCTGCTTTATTTCACAGATGAGAAGAACCTGAGGCACAGAGGTTGAGGGATACATGGTTATCAGCCAAACCTTGACCAAGTCCACCCTTTCTTTTCTTAAAAGATTTTATTTATTTTTAGAGTGGAAGGGAGAGACAGAGGGAAACATCAACGTGTGGCTGCCTTCATCCAGCCCCTACTGGGGAACAGAGTCACAACCCAGGCATGTGTGTGCCCTGACTGGGAACTGGTGACCCTTTGGTTTGTAGACCGGCACTTGATCCACTGAGCCACACCAGCCAGGGCTACCCTTTCTTTAATAGTTGGCACGAAGTGAATTATCTAACTTAAGGCATTATTATTGCCCCACCTGATCTCTTCCTCCTAGGATGTGCAAATATGTCGACCACCTGCATGAACATTTCAAGTATCCTGTGATAATCAAGAACGCTTTTTCCCACGTCTCTCAGTGAGCTCGGGCAGGAAGGCCTCCCTGAGGAAGCCACTGCTGCGTTGGTTCGCATGAGCTAGACCCTACAGCACAAAGCTCTGACTCCTTAAGAGTTTATTTTCATATCTAGAAACAAATGGCTCTTTAGTTCATCAACCTCAAATTCCCAAGACCCGAAGGTCAAGGTGTGGGGGTAAAACTTTCATTGACAAGGCTTCTCTAATGTCAGCCTTTCCTCACAGGCTGAGACCTTAATATGCACTCCTTGTGCAAAAAAAAAAAAAAAAACCAAAAGGAGAAAAAAAAAAAGAAAACCTGGCACTGACCAGCAGATTAGCCAACTGATAATGGCCCAGTTACCCACATCTGGGCCATTTATCCTCAACATTTTCAAGAGATCTGGCCTCGTTTTCACATGCAGGGGTTGATCTATCAGAGGAAATTTGATCAGTCCACCAGTTCAGGGAAGTGGCCTCTCCTCCATTTCAAGCAACCAGAAAATTTATCTTAAAAATATTAATTCAGTTGCCTCTGGCATAGGTTTAAAAGCATTTATAGGAGCAGCAGAAATACAGAAATGCTTTTTTGTTCCAGGTGGTTACCAGCACTGCTCCATTTTTTTTTTCTTTTTGTCTGATAGGAAGCTGGTTATTCCACAGAAATGAAGGAGGAATCCGCAAAGAAACACCAATATCCAGATGGTGAAGTCTGGAAGAAACTCCTTGCTGCTCAAGGAGATTAAGTGTTCAACCCTCACACCCATTTGTTTTAAGTGAAAAGGCTTAAAATTTCTTGGGTATGGTTTTACAAAAATTGGGAAGAAAATCATCATAAATCATCATATCAATGAAAACAAATTCAACTGAAAGTCATGTTAACCTACAGGGTCAGCTCAGCAATTATTACTACTTCTTTTAGCAAATAAACACATACTCTTTTACTTAATCCTTAAGCAAATTTAGATTTAATTAACTTGAAATCCAGGAAGATGTTCTTGTAAGATTTCTATCAAATGCTGGTACCCAGACATTAAACTGTACTTTGAAAATAAGAAACAAGTTGCATAATTTGTTGGAACGATTCCTTATTCTATTTAACATTTGTCAAAAATTAGCAGAATAAAAATAGTTCTGCAGCACCGTGGGGTATCTCATATGCAACAAATATACAGAGATTCCCCTGAAGTGGTACCACATCTCTCTTCCAGCTCAGTCTACGCACGTTACAGAATTCACAACACACCGAAACTAACAAGGGCAAAGTGCTATTCCATAGACTGTTTTTTATAACCTTTTAAAAAAACCTTTATCTGAAAATAATTTTTACTAATAAAATGTAGCTAGAATTAGATAAATCATAGAAAAAATTTAAAATATAGTTTAGTCAGCATTTTTAAAACACATGCTAACCTTCTCAGCAGCATCCAAACAAGAATACAGCATGTTTATTTAAGAGGGTTCAATTCTTCTGTTTTAGGCAGGAACTGTGCAGAATGACAATAGAGAATTAAAAACAAAAAACTCAGATGAATGCAAAACAATTCTTTATTAAAACAATGTATAAACAAATAAAGTCGTATACGTTGATAGCCATACCAACTATACATTACCATGACTGATGTTTCACTTGCTCAAATTTGACGGAAGAGCTTTAATTCTTGAAATCATTAACCTTTACACAAACATGGGACTGAAATGCATGTGTATGTTTTCATTAGGAGTGTGTACATTTTTACTCTTCTCACTCTATTCATAGTCTCTTGTTAACCAAACTCAAGGCCCTTTATCACTAAAAGAACCAGCACAGGTATATTTGCCAGTGGCAAAAGTCTTAAGTTAATGAATAACTGACAGTTTAGCAACTGATCTTTAACCTAGTTGCTTCTTACTTTAGAGCGCAAAAAAAAAAAAAAAAAAAAGCTTCCACAGAAGTATCCAAACTAACAACTAACCCCTAAGAAAACTGACAGTATCCTTCAAACAACTCCTTTAAAAGCACTCTAAACGGCCATTTGCATTTTAATAGTCGGATGAGGATTGTACCCTTCAAGCTGAAAGTCTTCAGCCCTGAAGTCATCGATTGTCTCAACTTTTCGAAGGATTCTGAGCTTCGGGAAAGGCCTTGGTTCTCTCTGAAGCTAAAAACAACATAAGTGGGAGGTGGGCAAAGGGGACAATCAAAATAAAGTTAAAAAGAAAAAAAAAAAGCTAAAAAAATAAAGGAATTATTTTAAAAAAAGATAAAAAAGATAAAAACATAAGATCATTATTTTGCTGTATCTACTACTGCTTTAATTCTGTTCCCCATGTCCCTTCGTGAAATAAGTACACAGCATTTTATCAACAATATTACTTTACAGCATTTTATCTACAGGGTGTAATACCGCAGATATCTTTTCCTTGGCTGTGCAATGCTGCTGGAGCATAACTAAGCGATGCCCTCACACATGTGGAGAGAGGAAGGTATTTTGTGGAATCATTCAGTGTCAGGAGCCTGGTGGCTCACCAAGTATAAGTCCTTATGACTGATTGCTCTTGGTAAATTTATGAAGGATGGAACACGGTCCTTTACTTTTTATCTGTAATTCTTCATAGGCACTCAGAATGGTTATGTGAGTCCCATAATCCCCATCCCAACAGTCCCTGGCAGAAAGGGCAAGGGAAAGTGACATATGCTGACAACAGAAAGGGATGCACAGGCGATGAGGGTGTGGACAGGTGTCCTCACGTTATTCTGTCTAGCATGACGGGGACAGCCAGAGAGAAGCATCTGGGTAAGCCTTGAAGTCACCCTCCAAGTAAAAGCAGACAAATTTCCTCAAAGGAGCCTTCTATGCCTGGACCTAACCTGGAAGAGCCTAAAATGTTTTTGGTTTGTAATTTTTAAAAGATTTTATTTATCTGTTTTTAGAGAGGGGAAGGGAGGAAGAGGGGAGAGAAACATCAATGTGTGGTTGTCTCTTCTGCACCCCCTACTGGGGGCCTGGCCTGCAACCCAGGCATTTGCCCTGACTGGGTATCGAACCAGTGACCTTTGGTTCACAGGCAAGTACTCAGTCCACCAAGCCACACCAGCAAGGGCTGGTTTGTAATTTTTATCTTGGGTCTCTTTATGCAGAGATACTTATTTTGTTGCTATTTCAAATCATTTGTTGGCTGCCATAATTTATGGATTTGAACAGATTTTTGAAAGTTCAGACCTAAATGTTGTACTTAGCATAAAATTAAGGCAGAACACTTGCATTTAAATTCTTCAAGTAAAAATATGAGTTGAATGCCAAATCTGGGAAGGTCCCAAATTCCCTGGTCTGAATGTGGCTCTCCTGCTCTGACACTGGTAC
Organism: Anoura caudifer; assembly: GCA_004027475.1. Taxonomy (NCBI): domain Eukaryota; kingdom Metazoa; phylum Chordata; class Mammalia; order Chiroptera; family Phyllostomidae; genus Anoura; species Anoura caudifer. The sequence continues at coordinate 86,447 of PVKU01006077.1, forward strand.
TTAGTCCCCCATGGCGCATGTCACATTAGTTGTCTTGGTTGCTGAGACATGTGTCTGCCTGGTCTCTGGCCACCTGCTGCCCACCTGTCTCTAAACTGAAGCCCTGCAGGCGAAGCAGGTCACCTTATGTCTGTCATAGCACCAGGAAAAATCAACCTTTTATCAAGAAACACAACCAATCTTCAAAGTGTGATAAATAACAATTCTTACCTGCATTTTTAGCAGCTCAATGTGATTCAGGTAAATGTGTGCATCTCCCAAGGTGTGTACAAAGTCACCTGGCTGAATGGCATGGCAGGAAGCAAAACAGTGTTTTAGTTTTAATCCAACACATTATCACATCATTTAAAAACACATTATATAGAGTAGTCAGACATCTCAAAGCTTTTCAGAAAATAAAGAATTTAACCACTGATGCTTTTAAGAAAAGTTAACTCATAAAAGTTATCTTGTATTATAAATAACCTATATAAACCTGTTCGTACAGACAAGGACAGGAAAGTTCCATGTAAAGTTACAGAGTGAGTTCATTTCTTATTTAAAACTAATAAGAATTCTGTGCAATTAGTTTTTTCATGTTAAAGAATCCAAGAGCTTAGCACTTTAGGGAAGCAACAACCCTCCCTTCCTAAGTGTCGCCCACCTTTAGGCCGGTGATATGTGCGATCATGTAGGTGAGCAGGGAGTAGCTGGCGATGTTGAAGGGCACGCCCAGGCCCATGTCTGCTGACCTCTGGTACAGCTGGCAGGACAGCTCACCATTCACCACATAGAACTGGCAAAGGGCATGGCATGGAGGTAGGGCCATGAAAGGAAGATCTGAGGAGCCAGCACAGACAAAAGTAAGGAGAGGTGGTGATTTTAAAGAACACAGCTATAGACAAAGTAAAACAGGAGCGACACACAAGCCTACTCATAAGTGGGGGGGTCAAGAGGAAGGCCACTGGGACACAGTGATCCCCATGACCCACCTTCCCTAATGGCAAAAGCAGACTGTTCCAATCCCAGGAATGGCACAAACCTGACAGGGACCTGTCCATCAGCAGGAGCTTTCTGCCATGTATGTTTGCAACCGAAGCAACACCCTCCCATCTGAGCTGAAATTAACTATTTGTGCTACCATTATAGGAAGCATGAACTCATTTGCAGAGGCCACAGGAAACTAGGGTGTTGGGAACACCCTTCTGTATTCCAAGTCTCTATTGTGTATGTAGATATTCCACTTGGAGTCTTTATTATACCATGGCAAAGTTTAATTTTAAAATACCATTGCTAAAAGTGTTAATATCAAAGTGAAGGGATCTGAAACTTCATTTGCCCCGATTTAAAATGTTAAAATTTTACAAGTATTTTTATAGGAAATCTGAAGGTGAAAATATGGCCAAGTGTGACATGCCCAGGGTCACCCGAGCAGCCATGGGGCTGGATCAGTTCCCAGGACCTGCCTCTCACGGGAGGCCCCTGCACAAGACCTCGTTGCCTCCCTGTGTGCTAATCATACACTGAGGACATGAGAGGATGGCCAGGATGCTTTCCACCTTTTGGATTCCAAGCACACAGGATGATTCTTCTGTCATCAGGGTTGGTTTTGATTGTGTCAATCACCTTTTGCAGCTGGTCTACTCCTTGACCTGAATAATCTGTAGAATTACCAAAAAGGGAGAAAACATGCACACGTTTATCACAGCATCTTGTGAGATGGCTTTACATGTTGTCTATCACACTGTCCTTCCACAGCCCCCCTTGGCTCATGGTTACAAGATAGCCAATGCTTTCCATAAATTTCTCAGATCTCACTGGGTTATGTTGAATTTAAGGCCTGGTCGAAGCCCCTAGGTCTGTCTTCTGGAGCCATAACAAAGTTTATTTTTCTTCCTATATAAAAGTCCTTTAAGTATTTGGTTGATCATGGTGTCACTTCCTCCTCCCCAATTTCAACACTTTCTTCCAGTGGTCTGCAGAGGACTTAGGCTGTATACCCGTTAGCCATTTTTATCATGCCTCATGGACATGATCTTGTTTATCTGTGTCCCACAGAAAGTACTAGGTCTTAAATAGAACATACAATTCCATACACATTAACAACTAACAGAGGACTGTGGATTCCTTTCTGTGACCTTGACAGCATCCTTCCAACAATTGCACCTAAAACTGCAATTTAGCAGGTAAATGCCAAGTCATCTGTAAATATCACTTTTGTACTTTTCTCCCATTTCTGGTCTCTGGACTTTAATTCCTGGCCTTCCTTCTGAAGCAGAACTGGAAGCTGAGAAGTGCAGGATCTCACATTCTTCTCTGGTTAAATTTCCACTCATTAGTGTCACTCTGTTCTAGTCCTACAGCTCTTAATTTTTTTTCAGAGGAAAGCTGGACACAATCAGTTCCGGAAAAGTAGTCAAAGATTTAAGGGTACAGGGACCTCTCTATACTTGAACTCCTAATTATTTAAAAATAAGAAGGACAAACACTCCTACTGAAGTCCAAAAGCTGAGTATTCATTCAATATTAAACTGAGGCCATGATTTTACTAGGCCCCCTTAAGCAACAATAGACTTGAACACTGGGCAGGATTTAAGGCACGATTCAGGCAGGGGAGCAGCTTCACATCCTGAGGTGTCCTAGGACAGAGGTTGCAGACCATTTACCTACAGAAATAGTTTAGCCCACGCAGCACTCTTTAAAGTTTAGATAACATTAAATGTTCCATTTTAACCATTTTTAGGCTTGCAATCAGTGGCATGAAGTACATTCCCAGTGTTGTGCAACCAATCACCAGCATCCACCTCCAGATCTTTTTCATCTCCCTAAACTGAAACTCCATACCTTTGAACATTAACTGGCCCCCCCCACCCCACCCCTGGCCACCACCATTCTATCTCTATGAATTTGCCTATTCCAGGTCCGCCCAGCACTTTGAAACTTAATGAAGTTGCCAACGTTCAGATCTCAATATTGCACAGAAAATGCATATTTTAGGCTTTAACTGAAGAATTATGACAGTATCAGGCCTACATCTCTTTAGCTGGCTGGAGATGTGACTGTCCCCTTTGGATGAGACTCATGCTTTCCAGGAGGCAGGTTTCTGCCCAGCCAGCAAAGTGTCACTTCCTGCACACACCATGTATACACACACAGTCAGAGAGACACATTTTGCTTTTGTAACCTCTGACTTAAGGATAAGTGGGACAAAGGGGCAAAGGACTTGCGCTGGACTCAGCAAGTGGCGCCGAGTGACAGGGGGAGGTGGACATCCAGTAGTGAGATGTTTCTTCCTTTTCCACCAGCAGGGTGGAGAGGAGATGGTGACACCAGAAATGAGCTACCACATCAGTGCCACCTACAGTGTGAAGGGCGGCTTGGTGTTGAAAAGGGAGATCAAAGCCTCTACAAGGCAATCTCTGGGTGTTTAATGCCCCAGATGAACTTCCTACCTTATTCCCTGACACAGTGTGTCACTGACCAACTGTGTCACTATTTGCTAGCGAAACAAGGTACAGAAAGTGCCAAGCACCCAATAATGCTAATCACTGCAAGTGTGATCTGGCCTCCATGAGGTGTGGTTGCAGCTCCTGACCCTGAAACAGCCTCTCACAGGTTCAAGTTATGTATCAGCTCCCTAGACACTGGCTTCTTATCCCCTACACTTCACTTGAAACCATGGAGCTATGAGGGGCACTCAAATATCTGAGGGAGCACAATCTCCTCACCTGAATCCATATCTTTGTATTCTGCCCCAAAATGCCTCCACTGAAAGCCATAAACTGGGCCTAAATCTCCCTCTTTTCTGCTAGAGAATCCCAGGCTGTCCAGGAAGGCACGGGACCCGTTGGCATCCCAGATTTTCACTCCCCTGGCTGACAGTTCTTTAGCGTTTGTGGACCCCTGGAAGAGATGGGAGAGCAGAGCAGGTGAATTCACTCACCCAACAGACTTCGGAACCATTGGGGCTCATCCACCAAGAGCCCCCACCAAGCTGCCAACAGGCATTCAATACATCCCTACACAGCCTGTCCTTTAAAAAAAAAAAATCCTCACCTGAAGATGTTTATTGATTTGAGAGAAAGAAAGAAAAAAAACATTGACTGGTTGCTTCCCATACATGCCCCTACCGGGAATCAAACCCACAACCTAGATATGTGCCATGACCAGGACTCAAATCCACAACCTTTTTGTGTACGGGGACAATGCTCCAACCAACTGAACCACCCAGCCACGGCAGCCTGTCCTATCTTTAAGCAGGCTGGTCCCAGCCCAAACTTTGGAGGGCCTTCAGGTCAGTCTGATTCCTTCTCTGGAACCACCCCCTGAACATTTTTTTCCCTTTTCCTCTCAACGAATTTTTTTAGACTACACACCTCCAAGTCCTTTAATTATTCCCACACCATCTAGTAGTTTTGTGTTTCTTAGCCAAATGTTATGTGTCCAAGCATGATACCCAAAATGAATTTAATGTTTCACGTGCCATCTGGTGGGAGTAACTTAGATCTGGTATACAGAATATTTCTAGTGATTGGCCTAATCAGCACTAGCTTTCCTGGCAAACGGATGTCACATATCTTCTATGTGCTGTTATCAAGTTATGTTTATCCAAACCTATACTTGCATAGTTGATTTGTTTTTGCCAAGTACAGGCCTCATGTTCATTTCTCTTATATTTCATCTTATTAGATTTGGCCCTTGCCATCCTAACCTGTATCCTGATTGTGCATCTGGGTCAAGGACAGACACCCACTGGCTCCTGGTATCTTCAGTTATGATGTGCCATAATGGGTACAAGCAAAACAATGGTGGCACACAACCTGGGCTCTGTGCCTGCTTTCTAACTTCCCTTCTTTACCTTGATAAACCACAACAGCTCCTCCAAAATACCCTTCCAGAACACACGTTTGGTTGTCAGCAGAGGAAATTCATCTGAAAAACAGTTTGCCATATGATTTCAAGATGGGGGAACAGCACATGCCATCCAACTTTCTCTGTGGAAGAAAACTTCCCCAGGACATTAGGCCCTGGAGTGACCATAGGAACTACTGGAAAACTGCGACTCCTGCCAAGTGAGAGCCCTGGATCAGGGTGGAGCTCCCAGGCTGCAGGGCAAGCCGCTCAGACTGAGACTGCCCTCCTGAGCCCCCCACCCACCAGACACACAAGTTCCATACAGTGAGATGGGGACATGGAAAGAGCACCATCCACTACCCTCTGGCAAGACTCCTTCGAAGAGGTGTAAAGACAACACATAGAGCATGCCTCCGGAAAGCCTGAAGGCTCCCAAGGCTATTTCATGATTATCCTGCCAAAGAAAACTTGTTCAGGGGCCAGGGATAGTATATATCACACTGGTCAAAACTGAAGAATAGTTTTTAAAGATCTGCAAAGCAAATTAACCTCTTTGTTTTAGGTGTACCTAAATAGTAACTGCGTAAAGAATTCATATACATGATCCTATTTACTCTTCAAAACAATCCTCCCAGAGGCATCTTTGTGACCTCCATTTTACAGACACCAGGAAGGAATACAGAAGTTTGCATCAAGAAATAGAAAAATAAAAATGTAAAAGCTTGTCTCTAACTCAGCTGCATAGTTGATATCCATGTAACCAGGATAAATTTTCCAAGCACCTAATTTTATCATTATTGCCTGAACATTATTTCCTCCACTCCAACTACATTGGGAAGCTTAAGACCAGAGAGGTTAACAAGTAACTTGCCCAAGGTCTAAAAATAGAAGCTGGTGTAAAAGCTAGGTCAGTGGCTCATTGAAGGTCAACACTCTTGGAACTGCAGGAAGGTGGATCCTTCCCTGCTCAGTAAAACTCCCAAAGTTGTCCCAGGGAGTTCAGATATTTTCCACTGCAGATGGGAATTTTCCAGTCTCTAGAATGGGTGTGGGGTGCAGGATTCACACCTGACCGCAGCAAATCCACTTTACTAATAGTGGGGGTCCCCCTCAAAACCACCTTCACCAATGTCAAGGATATATGTCCGTGTACACCCCCACTCTGCCACTTTGTCTCCTGAAAGGCTGACCCTAGCAACCCCCAAGAGACACTTCTCCCCAGGGGTCATCCCATTTTAAAGGAAAAAACAGTCAGTTCTACTCGGACCATCGAGTTCTTGTTTCAAGGTTTAAGAAAAAAACTGGATCCCGGGACTAGAAAACTGTCGGGAAGCACAAGTTCCCGCCCCTGGCTCTCAGTTTACTCTCTTCCCGCCGTCGTTTCCGCGCCCACAAAAATTGGCTCCAAATTTGAAAAACTGTTAGACGGAAGGGCCAAGACTGAAGAGGAGGGGCGATAGCCAGGACAGATCCTCTCCCACCCTAGTTCGGGCAAACACTACGGGATCGTCCCCGCTTTGGGGGAGACAACATAACGAGGTGTTAAGAGCACAGGTCTTGCAGCCGGAAGGCCCTGAGTGGTTTTACCCCTCAGCTCTCTCCCTCCGGTCCATAAGACCCTACGCAGATCAGCTCTCTAATCCACGCCTCAATTCCGGCGTCTGGGAAGGGAGACTGGGACTAAACCTAGCCCGCGGCCCCCGCCCCCCAGAGGTTTCCCAGCTGCAGCTCCAAGCCCACCAGGGCTCCCGCCCGCCCCTGGCGAGACCGCTGTCACCTCTCAGGTTGTAGCGCGCCTGCATGCCAAACACCGACAGGGTGCCGGTGCCGGTGCGGTCACCCTTTCGGAAGCCACTACGGAGAATGTGCTCAATCTGCCCAAGGTACTGCAGCTCCCCGTGGGGCCGCGGCTCCGTGCCCTGCTCCGGTGAGGCAGGCGGCGATGGCGGGAGCAGCTGCGGCCGCTCGGAGCCGGAGGCTGGCATGTCGCGGGCGCAGCTGCAAGCACACGAACAAAGGCGCGCAGAGCTGCAAGACCACTTCCGAGCGCCTTTCTTCCCCCTGGGCCCTTCAGCGACTCTGCCCTTTCCTACTCAGAACTTCCGGTTTGCGTCCCGGAGGACAGCCCACAGCGGGGCGGGGCTCGGAAAAGCACGAGCCTCCGAAATCGCGTGATTGTGTCCCGTTTTAGAAATCGAGAACTTTAAACCTAGAAAGCAATCCTAAATCACCGTACCAATCCTAAATCGTTGGTAGAATGGCTGAGAAAGGCCGCTCTGGTTGGAATGTTTCGGGATCCACCGCAACCTTCACTGATTAAAGGGAGTTTGGAACAGTCTCCAAGTGTTGGTGAAATACCTGGACAAAGCCTTGTTACTTGAGCTGTTTTCTTGAAACGGGGGGAGCATGCTAACAGGTGATTTGCATTTTCATTTCCTTCCCATTCTCATTGAAGGTGCAGCTGGAGCAAGTGTAATAAGGCAGCTTATTTACATTGTTAATGACAACCAGAAGTTTTTTAGTTTTTAATACAAAAATTGCAGTTTTAGGGAAATGTTTATAATATAAACATGGTGGGTGGGAACTAGTTGATAATGAGTTTAAAAATGTACTAATACAAAGTACACACAACAAGTATAACAAGGTGCAGCCATCCAAGGCAAATAGGGATAGGAACTCAAGGTGTTCAGGAAATACTAGAGAAAAAATATGTATGATGTCTTCACCCCACACCTGTCTGAGCTGGGGGATGGGACACATGGAGTAGGGCCATTCCCTGCTGTTTTGTACAGCAGCAGCTTTGCAGCTAACCTCTGGCATGGTCATTTAACTTATCTATAACTTTTAACGGGTTTCATAGATATGTTAAATAGCTGTGGCCAGGCTTTGAGCCAGGGGTATGGGAGTGACTTCAACCCAGGATGTAACTGAAACAACTCCCCCTGGTTACAGCATCTCCTTGAGAGCTTGGAGAAGATTAGCTCCAGGCCATGGGGCATGCCTGCCTGGACTTACTATGGCAGCCCAGTAAAGCTGGAAGGATACAGGAATGCTGGCAGGTGTAACTGATTGTGGGAGGAGTTGGAAATGGGGCTGCAGAGGCAGATTTAAACCCAGGTGCAGCAGGCGTACCCAAGTCAGGACTAGGAGGCTTTGGAGGAGTCCGAGACCACAAGGCTTGGGCGAGAGTTAGGACCACACGGCTCTGGGGTGCTCCCTTTTGCCACGTGGCTTAGGCAGCAGGAGATACTTTGGCTGGAACAAAAAGGGTGAAAGGACTCTTGCTGGTGGGCCATGAGAAAGTGCCACATGGCTTTAGATTAACAGGAGATGTGGAGGCAACACAGCTGATGGTGCCGGGAGCCTGCATCACGGACTTCTACTTCTTTTCCTGAGATACGGTACCCTGGACTGGGCAAAGGGGACAAGGAAGGTGGCTTACAGGATAGCAGATATTTTCAATGTATATAACCCATCACAATACTAGGCTGGCCTTCCCTAGGTCAATGTAAATTCATTCTCTTCCTCCTCTAGCATATTCACCATCCCAACCACATAATAGTTTTAAAAAGTTACCTGCATGTCCTTTGGAAATGGTGGGCCTCCTGTGTCATGCTGTACTGTTTGGATAAGGGAGGAGACAGTGGGCTGTCTCCAGATGTGTGGGCATTCTTTTTGATGGTAGTTTGTGAAGAGACATGGTTGGTCAGAAAATCTAAACTCAGAAAACAGGCTTTATAGGAGAATGGGAACTCATGTTGTCTGCGCTAGCTTGAGAGTGCCCCTAGGTTTAGGAAGCTAAACATAAAGGCGCAGTCCTGGTGGGCCAGGAACTTCAGAGCTCTTCGCTGCGTGAGATTGCCCTGCATGTTATTGCAAGGTTTCAACATGTCTGTAGAAAGTCAACTAAATGCAGGTATTCACCCAACCCCACACCTACCAAAAAGTGTCTCCACACATTTTCAACCATGGGAGGATCTCAGGCTGAAAATATCGCAGGTTGCCCAGTTACAAGTTACCTTCTGTGTCTATTATCCTTTTGTTGTTTTGAGCTGAGTTTAATTGTTCCAGTGGAATATCGGTTATACTCCAAGGTTAATCTCAAGTCATAAGAGTAGGCTCCCCTGCTTACAAAGAGATTCCTCTTCCACTACAGTACTTGGAGGATCTTGGATTGATGATAATAGAGAATGGCTCCTTTCCTGGTAGCTGCTCCATAAATGTAGGGTAGAATGAATGATCTTAGGCAGCATGTCATTCATTTATTCATCCAATAAGCACCTATGTCAAGTGCCTACCACCTGTCAACAAAGAGCAGATGAACTGATATTCACGGAACTGATATTCTAGCAGAGAGGAACAATACATAAGCACCCCCATGAAATACCAGCAGATAGTGACAGGTACTGTGATGGTTTCTGACCATGGAAAGGGCTTCAGAGGGTACAGAGGGACTACTTAGATCTCATCACCAGACAAGACCTTCCTAAGGAGGCCACCTTTGAGCTGAGACCTGGACAGTGAGAAGAAGCCAGCAGGGGAAGATCCAGAGAAAGAGCATTGCAATCTGGAGTGCATTGTGCCAGCAGATTTCCCAGCACTTAGGAGAATAAAAATGAAAAGTAAGGGTGATATTGATGCTCTGTCATTCTAGGAAGAAATAATAATTATTAACTTATTAAGGGAATAGCTCCTCCTCATTAAAAAATCTATTTATATTAGAATTTTCTTTATGTTAAGTCATAAAAACTTGTAATAACTTTGTTATTTTGATCAATTATGTGCAAATAGTAATTACAATGGTGACTCAATCCAGCATGAATATGTGATACTTAGATTTTTGTGTCCCAGGAAATTTTTAATTTTTAAAATTTAAAAATATTTACATTTTATTGATTAATAAAAGATGTTCAAGCCTAAAGATATATTACATTAGAATTAGGTTCTCTGAGGAAAGTAGAATGGAAATAAGAGTTTAAAGAGAAAATGTAATGAGATAAAATTTCTTACTGTTAAAGAAAAAACGTGGTTGTATATTTGCTTATATGAATGATGCTGAGTATCATTTTGTCATATTTAGATTCCATCAGGTAGATTTTAAAGAGGGATGAAATAGTTTCATTTTAAAAATATTAATACTTCAAATACATGGGAAAATTAAAATTTGCTATTGTTTTAATTTATATTGAAAAATGACAAGAGCATATATAACTTTTCAGGTTCATTATAGGATATATCAGAAGATAAACACTTGAATATTATTGCTTTAGGGATATCTTCCGCTTTTCTTTGTATGACAAACTCTCAAAAAATGTTGATGTAATTAGGTAAAGGAAATTAACATTTTTGAGAGTCAAAAACTTCATAAGAGTGTTCTTTACATAGTCAAAGTTACTATTATTGATGGTTATCATTATGATTAACTGTAGTTCTCACAACTACTTTATAAAACAAAAATTCTTACTTGCACCACTTTATAAATTCACTGAGGTTTAGAGAGTGTCAACATAAGAAACATCCACATCTGTAAGAATCTTTTTATGAGCTTATTTGAGCCAAACTGATGATGATTGCCAGGAACCTCAACAGATTGAGAAAATGCTTCAGAAAATGGCAGTTCTACATTTTTATGCATTACAATCAAAAGAGAGGGCATAAGTGGTTATGTGAAATCCATTGGTGATAGATCAGGGAGGTGGGAGAAAGCAAAGCAGGGTAACTTCTGGGATTGGGTAAAAAGTAAAATGGTAGACCACACTTCTTTTAAATAGGTGGATACAGGATAGTTAAGAGTCAACAATTAATAACAATGAAGGGATTTGTGGTCTCCACGTTCATGCTTTGTCTTGTATGTGTGCTTTGAGGTTTCTGGAAAAAGGAAATTATTTTGACATTGTAAAGGAATGTTACCATAGATGCAAAAAGGCAATAGATGAGCTTAATTAAGGTAACTAAAGATTGACTTTTAACAGGGAAGATTCTAGCCCTGCCATGGGCTAGCTGCCATAAACTGCTTTTAGTTAATAAGTTTTCATTTCAGACCATCCTTTGTGGTTACTTTAGGTCTCTGAGTTAATCAGGCTCTCCTGAATTTGTAAGGTTTAGTATGTTGCCTCTTTTCATCCACAATAGATTAAGGATCTTGTGTAGTCACACACCTGCAAAATAGAGTAGTCAGGATTAAAATCCAGGTCAGCCTGCATGCAAAGGCATCTTACCACCTAGCTGTTTTGAATCTAATCTCTCCCTTTTCTCTTCACTCTACAAGTTTTTGATTGACTGTACATTAGTTTCTCTTTACAACTTTTTGGCACCTTCTCTGACAAATATATAAAATGTACGACTGAATAGGCTCTATTTATTTGAGATTTATTATACATTAAGAAATCCAGGGTTCTATCAATAGTGTACTAGTTTTTTAGAGCCTTCAGTTATGATTGGAAAGACTTTATCTTTATTTGAAGTTGATTATATTGAATGGATTGCCTGTGAACTCTTTCTCTTACAAGCCTTTCTATCAAATAGCCCAAGACTAGGTTGAAAAATGCTTTAAAGGTTTTGAGTCCTCTCTATAATTATATTTATTTTTATAATTTGAAAAACTAATTATAAATATATCCCTGATGTAATTCTTAGTGACATATACTGGCAAATGACTCTCCGGTTATTACATGGAACCAAGGCCCAGATTTTGAGGTCAGGCAAGTGTCAGTCAAAAACACCTTGTGTTTCCCATAAAATATGTATGACATACTGTATAGATAAAAAAGAGCACTATTGTGTTTATTTTAAAAAGAAACTATGCAGTACAGCCATGTTCACAACAGCACTATTCACAATGTCCAAAAGGTGGAAGCAACCCAAGTGTCCGTCAAAAGGTGAATGGATAAACAAAATGTGATACATACACACAATGGAGTAGTATTCAGCTTTAAAACAAGGGAATTCTGACACATGTGACCACATGAATAAACCTTGAGGACATTATGCTAAGCGAAATAAGCCAGTCACAAAAGAACAAAAACTGTACGATCCCATTTGTATGAGGTACCTAGAGTAGTCAAATGTTTAGAGACAGAGTATAATGGTGGTTTCAAAGGGCTGGGAGGAGGGAGAAATGGAGGGTTATAGTTTAATTGTAACAGAGTTTCAGTTTGGGAAGATGAAAAAGTTGTGGAAATGGATGGTGGTGATGGCTGTACAATACTGTGAATATACTTAATGCCACCAAAATGTGCACTTAAAATGGTTAAATTAGTAAATTTTGTTATGTATGTTTTATCACACATACACACACACAAACCTTATGTAGAAGCCATAGGTCTTTACTAAAGAAAGGCATGAATCATAGTTTTTTTTTCAAAAAGTTAATTATTATACATTAAATTCAAAAGCAAATTGAAAGAAGAATTCTTTGTTAATTAGAAATTGGGATATGTACAGTAGAAGTGATAGAACACAGATATCTTGATTTAATATTTAATATAAAAATACACATAAAGAACTATTAATGTACCATAGAACACAGTAATATGTACATTTGGTATTTTGAAAATGAATTTTTATTTAGCTCAATGTGAATAGTTTTTAAACTGCCATTCAACCTAAGAGAATTAACAAGACTCCATAACATGTAAATGACAAACATCCCTGAAACTACATTTATTGTGTTATCCTATGTGTTTCGGGGTTTTCAGGTCTCAGCTAAGGTGGTGGTGATTCTACTTGCTCGAGGTAGGACGCATCAGGTCTTCTTACCTTTTTTTAAAAAAGCAATAATCAAAATATTAATAAGTTACTTATAAAATGAGTATATTTTTTTCTTGGAATAAAAGTGCAGATGAGTAATACAATAAATACTGTTGGCTTCTGAAAAAATTAACACATAGCAAAATAACAGAAAACCCTTATGTATGGATAATTTTAATAGCACTATTTGAAGGAATCTTCACAGTTCCCCTGGTTTGCTGAACTTCTGACCCTGCCTCTGATGTGAAACTAAAGTGTTTGTTCTGTACTCTGCATATACACAATGTTTGCTCTTAAATTTCTGTTGCTTATGACTGTTGACCGGGAGAAGGATCATATCTACCAAGGATTCCCCATGGTAACTGGGCCCAAATTCCTAACCAGAGTCTAGCAGCCATTGCTGACAGAGACCTCTCAAGCACACTACATGTCCAGAAAAACCCACTGACTGAGCAGCCAAGCCTTCTGCACTGTGTTCCTGCAGTCTGAGCCCACCCTTATGAAGGAGTTCCTGGAATCCTATTTCAACCAACGGGCTGAGACCTGCCCTGTCCAATTGGAGCTGAGCAGCTACACCTTCATTTGCATCTTTATAGACCAATTAGATAGCTCCATAACAATCAATCAGGATGCAAAATTTCAACCACTCAGAATAGTGCTATTTGGACAAACAAACAATGCAAATTTTGATTCTTCATTTGTATAAAAATGGACCAATCAGGGACCATTTTTATGCAAATGGTCCATGCAGGGCAGGTACTTTATATAAGTGGGCCTCCCCTATATATCTGAGGAGTACACTTTCAGTTTCTACCTGAGGCTGCATTTCTCTGGTTTGCAAACTGTCCACCTGAATAAAGTTTCTCCTTTTACTCCACTTCAGACTGGGGATTCCTGTTGGCATTGGCTTGATGGCAGCAACTTTTTATTGACATGACCTATTACTTTATTCAAGGAGTTTTTTATGTATTACTTTCATGATGATCATGTAGGTAAGAACCAATCAGCAAATGCATATTGACTATTTGGGGTGTGTGAACTGTTCTTTTACAGCCTGGAAATGTTGATCCCAGTCCTGGCAACTGTGAAAGTCAGGATATGGAAATAAAACACTTCTGCAAATCAATCAAGAAAGTCAAGCACTCAAGAAGCTAGATTACTTGATGAGAGTTCCAGAAGAAGGTTCTAGCTATATGCTCCACCCTATAAAATTGGAATTCATGTTTTAGCAAGCTACACACTTGCAACTACAGTGCCACACAAATATTTACTTAATTGGAAATCATGAGGTAATTCTTCATCTTTTCCTTAGTATTTTTCTCTCTCACTGTTGGTAGGTTTGAGACCCTCATGAGTTGATATAATCTGAATACTGACAAATCTTATTCACTCTATTGAATAGGATGCACAAAAGAAGAAATTCAGTTTGTAAGCAAACTTGGAAGAATGTCCATTCTCTTGAGTGATCAAAAACATACAAGTTATAACAATAAGATAAAATTTCCACTTATTAGTAAAGTTTTAAAAGTTGAAATACTAGTTAGGATATGAGAAAGTAGTACTTCAGAAATTACCAGTATCAAATAGGCAAGAAAAATAAAATGTTAACTTTTAAATAATTCCATTTCTTGGAATTCATCTAAGAAAATCAGAAAATGTAAATAAAAAATTGTAAGATGATAATAGAGATTCTGTTGAAATGGTGAAATTATGGGTAATTTTTGTCTTCTAAATTTTTGGAATTTGTGATCATTTTACTTTTAGAATTCAAAAACTATAAATTAACAAGAAAAACATTAAGATTGCTTTTGTGAAAGATCACCTTGTGAGCCTTATTAGTAAATAATGTGCTCAGTATCTCAATTTCTCAATATCTTATTTTACATTGTCATTACACCCTCATCATTACAAAATCTGCAAACAGATGATTTTATTGAAAATATTCTTATTTGGTCCTGGCCAGTGTGGCTCAGTTGGTTGGGAACTGTCCTGCAAGGCGAAAGGATGAGGGTTCAATTCCTGGTCAGGGCACATGCCCGGGTTGCAGGTTTGGTCCATCTCTCCCATCAATGTTTCTCTCCCTCTCTTTCTCCCTCCCTTCCCCTCTCTGTAGAATCAATAAGAGAAAAAAGTTTTTAAAAATATTTTTATTTGGATGTAAGTGCAGAGTCAATACCTATTAGAGCACTGACACATTGTTTTCTTCTCAAAAACCTACTGTGTCTCACTGTGCCCTGTGGAGTTTGAGCCCAGGTATGGCTGTCTGACTTCCCCTTTGATTTTGTGAGTAAGACAGTATTCTTCCATTTCTTTTAGCTGGGCTGGTCTTGGTTACCACAACGAATGAACCCAAACTCACATAGGTGGAGGTTCCTGAACATAGGAAGCACAGAGGCCCCTACTGGGAGAGAGGTTTAAGGGGACTTCTCAATATCTCCTGTACCAAAACATTCCACTCCTCTTGCTCTGTTTGCTCACACTTTCCCCTTTTTTGGAATTGTTTTTGGAATGTTCTTTCCTTCCACCTCCACATTTTTATTTTATAAATATAAAATAAAATATATATTGTATATAAAATAAAATTACATATATTTATATATAAAATAAAATTATATAGATGTGTATATATATATATCTTTTTTTAAGAAAGGAAAGGAGAAGGGTGGCAGGGGGGAAGGGAAGAAAAATAGCAAAGGAGAGAAGGTGAGTGGGAAAGGAAGAGAAAAAAAGAAGTATGTTCAATTGAGAAATTTCTCCCCCTTCAGGAAAGCAAACGACCCTCCCCTCAACTTCCAGACGCCCCCACCCTTGGGCACTCACAAAATGGTTTGCATTACTGTTTCCTGCGTATCTTTTACAACCCCATACTGGCCACTGGATAGAAAGCTCATTTGGGAAAGGATCTTGTTGAATTCACTACTATCCTCTCCACAGTGCCTGCGCCCTGCGTCTTCACTTAGTAGATGGCTATGATACTGGTTGTTTGACTGATACAAATTGAAACACATCCTCTAGAACTCAGTGGTAAAGGTGGAGTCAGCAAAACCAGTAATATCTAGCTTAATTATATATTGATGGTGAACTACTAGCAAGGTCCTTTATGAATAATAACTGAGAATTAAATTGTAATTATTCTTTAAGATTGATCACATTACCAAAGGAGAGTATTATATACAGTTTTAATTGTGCCACTAACTTAGAACTTATTTAGCCATAACCTACTTAACCATTCTCTTGTTTTTAGACAATCAGATTGTTTTTAATATTTTACTATCTTAAGTGATTTTGCAAATGTATACTTAGGGTGGAGAGAGACTTTTAATCAAATTTAGATTTATTCCTTAGGATTGACTCCAGAAGTAGAGTTATTTTATCAAGAAATTTTATGGCTCTGGACATGTATAATCATGTAGCTTTTTAAAAAGGCAAAAACAGTTTATATCCCCCCCAACAACATATAAGAACACCCATTTCATCACACTCCTATCAGGATTTTGTATTTTTTTCCTAATTTGCAAATTTGATATGCAAAAAATTCTATTTTGTCTTCTTAGTTTTCATGTATTTGATTATTAATGAGGTTGAACAGATTTTTCAGGTGTTTTTAAACCAGTTTTTTTTTTTCTTTTATAAATCATATGTCTGTCAACAAACATTCCTAATCAGGCACTCTGCTTACCAAGTTTTAAAATGTTCCTTAAAATGCTGTACAGCTTTTTCCGGCATGTAGCTTACAAAGTTAGAACTCTCAGCACTTTCTTCAAGAGGGATCTGGAGCATGAAATTGGGAAGGCAGAATGCTTAAGTCCATCATTGTTTCATCTTGTTTGGAAAAATTTCCTTGGTGAACGCCTGAAACTACCTGAGAAGAAGGATTATACACTAAAGGATTGCTAAATCCCAGTGCACAATCAGGATTAATTTAATACCACACTAGTCAGGATAGCCTAGGTTGTGTTGAGGTAACAAACTTGCCCCAACATTCCAGTGGTTTCATACAACAAAAATTTATTTCTCACTCATGTAATATGTCCATTAAGGGCTCTGTACCACCTAGGCATTCAAGACTCTCATTGACAGAGTCATGTCACATCTTGGTTATAGCATATGGAACACATGGCTCTCTCTGTGGCCTCAGTAGAGAAAGAGAATGGGTAAGCACACAACTCTTCACTATCTCAGTCTGGAAATAACCCATGCCTTTTTTGTTCATATTCATTGACCAGAACTTGCCACATGGTACCACTTAACTGTAAGAGGAGCTGGAAAATTTGAGTGAGCAAATATTAACATAATACACAAAGTTTTATACTGAGTTTTCCTACAAAATTTACAATTTATGGTTGTGTGTATGATTTTTGTAAGAACCAGTCATCTGAAATGTGTGACAGTTACCTCTTAATGACTTCTCAAGTGCACATATTTTGATTTTAATACTTTAAATGAAATTGTTTTGACATACAACTTGATGTAACTTAAAGAGAACTATTTTGAAAATGTTTTCAAATAAATTCCCTTATAAAGAAAACTAAAGCAAAGTGTTAAGAAGACAAATTAAAAACTGTTAATTTCTTAATTCTAGCTTATAAGAGAATAGCTAACACAGCTTTTCCCTTCTGGCAAATGTAATACATATAAAAAGTGCATAAAGCATTTATGTCTAATTTAACAAATAATTATATAGCTAACACCATCTAACTACAAATCAAGGGGCATACCGTTTTTCACCTGCTAGAAGTTGTATATTTTTTACACAAAGTTCCTTTTCAGTACTTGCTATTACATGGCTTTGCACTTTTATTTTACATGATGAATTAAGAACTGTTTTTGAGAAAAATAACCTTTATAGGCAGATCAGCAAAGGGAGTAAGCCACTGATTCCGGAGAAATGTTGCTTGGGTTTGAATCCCCGTTCTTCCATTTACTAGCTGTGATCTCAGACAAGTTGTTCAACTTCTCTGTGCCTCATTCTAAAAATTTGGAAAAGAATATTACTTACCTTACAGGACCATTGAGGATATTAAATGATCTGATATATGGAGAAATTCTTAGAACATTGCCTGACACATAGTAGGTGCTCTTTGGTGATGATTATTATAAAAATGCGTCATTAAAAACCATAATTTATTTTATATGGAGGTTTTTATACTGAAGTGCCTTGTTATCAACATAAAGAATTTTAGACAAATATATTAGTGTTACTCAAAAACACTAGAATGAAATTAAAGTAGCATAAAATGGGAAATACTATGATAAAAAACAGTTAAATATTGGCTATACCTTTGTCAAGATTGAAAGCACTGCTAAACGTTTCCTTAAATTTTTATTCTTTGAGACAAAACCTTTTTGTCATTAAATTAAAAGTCTATATTTGTGAGGATGATCAAATATTTTAAATTATTTTGTCCTCCTAGGGTGTAATCTAGTGAGTAATAGAATCGGAGAGTAAGTAGGGACTGGAACAATGGCTTTCAAAGCCTTTTGACTGCGATCTGCAGTAGCAAATACATTTTACATCATAATTCAAAGCACACATATGTCTACATATATGTACACATTTGTAGACACACATAAACATACAAATAATGGAATGAAAATTCCATGACATGCATATGACATTAAATGTAATTAATTGTAATACCTTCTCTCATAGTCTGGACTATTCTGTTTGTTGTTTTAGTTTGCTGATTGTGTCTCTCTAAACTTATTTATTAAACCACATGTGAGCCACAACCTTGCAGTTTCAAAGAGAGTGAAACACTATCTTACAGAAATTCAATGGATCAGATTCCCTAGAAGCAGAGTCAGAGACTTTAGCACAAGTGATATTGTTAAGAGTGCCTTCAGGTAAAACTTTTAAGGGGATGAGGCAAGCAAGATTGAGAAGAGGCAGAAGCTAGTTGAGGATGTGGCCTTGGGTGACCTCCAGCCTCAGTCTGATCCTTCTGGGAGTTCTGGAGCATAGGTAGCCCCAAGGACAAAACTTTGGAGAAGGTTGCAGGGCTGAGCAGTTAGCAGGAACAGCAGCTGGAGATAGGTAGCTGGATCCCCAGGGATCAGGATAGGCCACCAACATTACATGTTGCCTGAAATATTGCATTTTCAATTGCTCTCTCCAGTGATTTTTGTATCTGGTTTTTAAAGAAACTTGTCAGTACTGACCTCATCAGGATTTGCTAGCCTGGCTCACTTGCCTATTAATGTAATGTGTGTGGTGGGGAAGGGATGGTCAGGAAAGAAATTCAGTCACTGTTAAAACTAGTAAGAGCTATAATTTACAGAGCCCTTGTATAAAGTTCCTTTGTATAAGAAACCTATACTAATCACTTTACAGATACACATTTTAAAGTGCTCTTATTAGTTCCATTTTCCAGGTGGAAAACTGAGGCCTAGAAAGATTGAGGAACTTTCCCAAACTTACTCAGCTGGCAAGTTTCAGAGTTAGCTTTTGTACTCAAGTTGCTTAACCTGAACTTATTCTCTCTTAAAGTCTATATTGGCCAAGTTTCTCCAGGGTTGCCTGTATCAGTAGAACACTAAGCAGAATGAGCCATCTCCGGATTAGAAACTATTTTGTGTTTTAAATAGGTTTTCTTTATAGAAACTTTTGTTTTCTAAAGACCATGCAGTACATCATATCAAGTCAGCCTCTATAAAATCACAATGGAAATATGAATATTCTCCTACAGCTTTCTTCAAATACATAAATTAACAGAAAAGTCAGTGCATGCACACATAATCTCCATATCTGTTCTTGGATTCTCCATTACCTTTATGGAATTGAAGATGTTCTCAGTTCCTGGAGTCTGGTTTGCCAGTTCAGTCACCCAGCCAAATTCCTTTCTCATCTTCTCCATCAGATATGTAGTATCCTCCAAATGATGCTGAGTCAGCTGGAGAATCTGGATATACTGCTGATTGGAGATGTTGACCAATTTAAGGGCTTCATCCACTTTTGTGTGTAGTTCAGTAACATCAGGACAGTCTAGCAAAGAAGAAGGTTATTTGGTAAAGGAAATGGTCCATGAGATTTGGAACTGGGTAATGTGGGTTTAAATCCCAGCTATTTAGCTTTCTACATCATTTCCAGCCTTTTGACTTTGAGTTTTCAACAAGGTAAAATGGGCAGGAATGAAATAATGTAAAGTGCCTGATCATACAGTGCACATTGCATAGATTTAGCAAATTCCTCTTCCTTATTTCTGTGCTGTCTCTGAAGCTACTCACTGATACTCTGATCAGGACACATCAGGGAATATGCTTCCCTGCCCCCTTAAAGTTGAGCACAAACTTTTTCAAAGAAATGTGTTCACTCCTGGAGGAAGCCTTTGAGAACAGTTTGGGATTTATCATGTCCCCTTCCCTCTGACAGTGGGACTGGTTTTGCTCCATGTGGTGGAGGCTCTGTCATCCTGGATGAGGAGATATGTGGCAGAGTCCTTGTTCAAACTCTTAACTGACATGCTGTAGAGTAAGAACTAAAGCTTTGTGTTTACAAGCCACTAAGATCCTCCAGTTCTTTGTTATTTTTGCCCAGCAGCCCATCTAAATGGTATCAGGGTAATAGGAACTTAATAGGTATGCTGATGAACTGCTGGATATTATGTAAAGATTATCTGTAGACTATGGAAGCATCCATGTGTTAGAGCATCTGAAATCATAAGAGATCATTGTTGTGGAGAAAGACCACAGCCTCTGTAAACCATGTCTTTTGCTGCTTACTAAAAACCATACCTTTAGCAAGATCGGAGTGGTAAAAAATACACCAACCAGGAACCAGGTGACTATCTCATCTCAGATCTTAAGTATCACTTATTGGTTCTTTTAGATTCGTAGACATAACCCAAGGTTCTTTGGGGGCTCAACTTTTATGGAGATTGTTTTGGGATCTTCAGGAGAGGGAGACCTTTGTACTTGCAAGTAAACACATTTGCAAATAGTGTATGTCTGAAAAATAACTCAAGAAAACGTTGTGAAATTGTCCTGATTCATGTGGCTTAGTGGGCTGGGCATCGTCCTACAAACCAAAAGGTCACCAGTTTGATTCTGGTCAGGGCACATGTCTGGGCTGTAGGTTTGGTCCCCTGTCAGGGCACTTCAGGAGGCAGCTGATCAATGTTTCTCTCACACATCGATGTTTCTTTTCCTCACTCTCTCCCTCACTAACCCCCTCTCTAAAAATAAATAAACAAAAGCTTTTACAAAAGAGAAAGAAAACAAAGGTAGTCATAGTTAACATGATACAGTATACATTTGAAAGGAGATACAGATATTCTTTTAAAATATCTTTATTTGCAACTTCACCATTGTTTAATTTTAAAATAGAATTTAAAGATTTTTTTTTTAAATCATGAGGGAAAAGGTGGTGATTTTCCTCATGATCCTACATGATTCTAGGCAAGCAGAATTCTACAAGGGACACTCATTTACTCTTTTTAAGAGTGCTACCTGGTAAAAAAGATTTCCCTAGAACAAAAGTAGAACTTCATGCAAAACACAATCATATTGGAAAGGAAAAAGTAAAACTTTATTCACAGATTTCATGATATTGTATGTAGAAAGTCCTAAGTTGTACATGTAGACAAAAATGCTATTAAAACTAATAAACAATTCTGCAAGGTTGTAGAATACATGACTAACATAAAAATCAATTGCATTTTATACACTAAAAATAAACAAATGAAAAATAAAGTTAAGAAAACAGTTCCATTTATAATAGCATCAGAAAAAAATGCTTACAAACAAATTTTTAAAAAGAAGTGCAAGACTTGTACACTGAAAACTAAAAAACATCTTTGGCCCTGACTGGGTAGCTCAGTTGGTTAGAGCATTGTCCTGTATGCCAACATTGCAGGTTCAATCCCTGATCAGGGCACACACAAAAATCAACCAATGAATACAGAGATAAGGGAAACAACAAATCAATGTTTCACTCTCTCACTCCTTGCTCTCTCAAATCAATCAATAAAAACATCTTTGAAAGAAGTCAAGATGACTTAAATAAATGGAAAAATATCTATACTCATGAATTGAAAGACTTAATGTTGTTAAGAGAGCAATACTCCATAAATTGATCCACAGATTTAATGTAATCCCTATCAAAATCCCTGTGGCTCTATGCAGAAATCAACAAGCTGATCCTAACATTCATGGAAATGCAAGGGGCACGAAATAGCCAAAACAATCTTGAAAACAAAGGACAAATATGGAGCACTCATACTTCCGAATTTCAAGACTTATTGCAAAGTACAAAAATCAAGATAGTATGGTATTGGCATATGATAGGCCTATGGCTCAATGGAACAGAACTGAGGGTCCAGAAAAGAGCCCTTACATTTTTTGTCAATGGATTTTCAACAAGAGTGCCAAGAAAATTTTATGGAAGAAAGAATAGTCTTTTCAGTAAGTGGAACAAAGACAACTAGATATACAAGTACAAAAGAAAGAATTTGGGACTCCTGCTTAACACTATAAAAAAAAACTAACTTAAAATGTATCAGAGACTTAAATTCAAGAATTAAATCTATAGAACTCTTAGAAGAAACATAGATATAAATCTGTGTGATCTTGGATTATGATGTTCTCTTACATAAGACACCAAATTACAAAAAAAAAAATTAAAAGAAGTAGGTAAACAGGACTTCAAAATAAAAACTTTTATGCTTCAAAGTTACCATTAAGAAAATGAGCAACTTCCGGCCAAGATGTAGGCATAGGTGGACACGCTGTGCCTCCTCTCACAACCAAGATTAAGGACAACAAAAATATAGAACCAAAAAAAAACCCCCATCAGAACAGATAGAGGATTGAATTGTACGGAAGTCCGACAACAATTCACCCAGACCGGTAAGAGGGGTGGAGTCGGCGGCTGGCAGAGAGGGGTCGCAGTGGGAAGAAGCAGTAGCTGGTGGTTCCAGGTGCACAGGTGGCGGTTACCGAGCGCAGGGAGGCAGTGAGACCAAGCGAGGCACACAAGGCGGATGACCAAGGTCACACATTTGCGTGTAGATAAACCAGGCAAAAACAGGCAGCGAGACAGACTGCAGTGCAGGGCCCCAGTGCTGGGAAATAAAGCCTAAAAAGCACCAATTGAGAACACTTGTGGGGGTTGGGGTGCCGGGAGAGAATCCCAGCCTCACAGCAGAGTTTGTTGGAGAGACCCATGGGGTCCTAGAATGTGCACGAGCCTGCCCACATGGAAAGCAGCGCCAGAAGGGCCCAATTTGCTTAGGGAAAGAGGCGGAAGGTACTGGAATCCAAGAAAGAGTGGAGCAAGCACCATCGTTCCCTCTCGGACCCTGCCCCCACATCTAGCATCACAACCCAGCGACTGGGTTGCCCCGCCCCGGGGAATGCCTAAGGCTCCGCCCCTCACTACGTAACAGCTGCTACCAGACCAGACCAAAACAAAACAAAACAAAACAAAAACAAAAACCAAGGATGGCTCAAACAGGAGAACAGATCAATTCATCTAAGCGACCAAGAGGTAGCTAACCTATCAGATGCACAGTTCAAAGCACTGGTGATTAGGAAGCTCACAGAATTGGTTGATTTTGGTCACAAATTAGAGGAACAAATGAAGGCTGCAATAAGTGAAATGAAGAAAAACGCACAGGGAACCAATAGTGATGGGAGGAAAACTGGGACTCAAATCAGTGGAGTGGACCAGAAGGAAGAAAGAATCAACCAAACAGAAAAGAATGAAGAAACAAGAATTCAAAAAAATTAGGAGAGGCTTAGGAACCTCCAGGACATCTTTAAATGTCCCAACATCTGAATTATAGGGACACCAGAAGGGGAAGAGAAAGAGCAACAAGTGGAAAACTTATTTGAACAAATAATAAAGGAGAACTTCCCCAATATGGCAAAGGCAATAGACTTTCAGGAACTCCAGGAAGCTCAGAGAGTCCCAAAGAAGTTTGACCCAAGGAGGAACACACCAAGGCACATCATCATTACATTAGCCAATATTAGAATGAAGGAGAGAATCCTAGAAGCAGCAAGGGATAAGGGGACAGTCACCTACAAAGGAGTTCCCATCAGACTGTCAGCTGATTTCTCAAAAGAGACCTTCCAGGCAAGATGGGGCTGGAAAGAGGTATTCCAAGTCAAGAAAGGCAAGGACCTACATCCAAGATTGCTCTATCCAGTGAAGCTGTCATTTAGAATGGAAGGGCAGATAAAGCACTTCTCAGATAAGGTCAAGTTAAAGGAGTTCATTATCACCAAGCCCTTATTATATGAAATGTTAAAGGGACTTATCTAAGAAAAAGAAGATAAAAATATGACACTAAAAAGACAGCAAATTCACAGATATTAACAACCACACCTAAAACAAAAGCAAACAACTAGAACAGGAGCAGAAACACAGAAATGGAGATCACATGGAGGGTTAGCAACAGGGGAGTGGGAGGAGGAGAGAGGGGGAAAAGGTACAGAGAATAAGTAGCATAGATGGT